>OMKQ01045917.1:0-26869 GCA_900302335.1 Phycis phycis
ACACAATATCATCTCCAACATCATTAAAATTCAGAGGTCTCCAGAGCTTACTCATCAAGTAGTGTTCACCTCACACACACACACACACACACACACACACACACACACACACATTAGCAGGTAGCATTTTGTACAAATATGGCAAGAACAAAGACATGCAATCACAAAATGTGATTATTAAATATGTAAACGTGGTAAACTTGGTCAACTAGTTGCCATTTGTCAATGTTTATTTTGAGGAATAACTGATATACAAAGATCAGTACGGCTGACCCCTCTAGGTTTGAACCATATCAGTGAAGCCTTTACTTCAACCAAACAACATTGCTGTGAGAGAATGGTGCGTGACACCACTGGAAGTACCAGTTAAGGCCTTGCTTCAACCAAACGTAACTGGATCTTGTACTGTTGTACTACTACTGTAGTAGTACTGGTTGTACTGGTTGTTGAACTTAGTGAGATGATGTTTACTATTGGAGAGGATTAAGGAAGCAACACACTGCTCTGTTCTCTGGGAATATTTTAACGTCCCAAAATAATTTTCAGGGGGTTGAGCTGTGAGGGAGCTAGGAGGGGACATGGCTCTTGGGACCCAATGAGAAGACATGGTAGTTAGTGGCAGGTGTTACTCACCGACTTACCTGGTTTTGACAGCATATGCTTGTCAAAACATCTTGACTAATATTTTGCTCTCATTGGAAACTAGAAAATGCATTCCCTGCTGATAATTACGAGTGCTGTAGTGCAAAATATGCTTAAAGATCTGTTGACTAAAGCTTGATAGTTTAAGACTTGTTGAATAGCTGAAGTGAAAATATCATTAAGTCCAATACTCAATAATACAGTCTGAATAGAGGAAGCATAAACACACAACACAATGTGATACTAGTAGCATGATAAAAACTAGTTTGAAGTAGTAGAAGTAGTATAACCATGATAGGTGTACCAAGTAGGTGTACCAGAAGTAGTAGTAGATGCAGAAGTACAATGCTACATAGTGGTGCTACTACTTATAAGAAGTGGTCTTAGTATGATAAGTAGTAAAAAAAAATCTGTACTAGTCTGACACATAGTAGTATTGGTATGATAAGTACAAGTAGAACAATAAGTAGTATTAGCTTGATAAATAGTCCTATAGGTATGATAAGTTTGAGGCAGTATCAGTACTATAAGTAGTTGCCTTGGTAAGATAAGTATTAGTATTAAACATAGTAGCATCAGCTACTACTACCTCGTCAGCTGGTCTGCTCAGATTGCCCAAAATGAACCTCAGCACCATGGGGGCAGTGTGATCCATTGCTCAGATTAAGAGGAAACAGAAAACCTCTCTTCAGGCTAGCATATGGACTTTAATATGGCCCTACAGACTCTTTTTAATGTTTTTATTTATTATTTTTTGCTAATCTTCATTGTTCTTTATTTGTGAGGCGACCTTGGGTGTCTTGAAAGGCGCTTGAAATAAAATGTATTATTATTATTATAAAAAAAATAATAAAAGATAATAACAAAAGGCAAGACATAATTTGTGGTTGCAACTTAAAAAAGTGAAGTGTTAATTATATTATTTCACATCTAGTTCATTGAGATAAGGTCACAGAATGATACGGCTTATACTGTTGGACTCTGTGGAGCCTCAGCTTTCATTTGTCACACTGTGTATTATGCATATATGTATACATACTGTAGATCGCATGACATGAAAAGGTTTGTTTTTAGTTACATTACTAACTTAGCATCTACCGGAAGCAGACAACCAGCCATGCATGAAGAACCTCGCCTCAGACCACCACAGACCCGTTCTCTAAACTACAACTCGGACTTCTGTAAGTTGGACACGGTGGTGCTCAGAAGCAGCAGATGAACACAGTAAAGTCAACATGCACCCTTCAAGTTTGTGTTTCTTCGCGACTTTCAAAATGGCATAAAGAGGAGACAGTGTGTCAAGAAAGGAGAGTCTCCATTGTAATATCAACAGGAGCCGTCACATAAACACCATGCACAGCAAGGACGTTTCCAATCCATTCATCATTTTAACCCTTGTGAAACAAGAAGTACCATTAAGCTTTGCATTGTGTTTCTAGGTTAAATATCGACGTTGTAAGGCTCCACGATGGACGAAATGTTTAGCTTTTGTTAGCCAGCTTGAGCAAGAGGGGGTGACGTCACCACACTAAGCAGGGCTCAATGGAACATCAGACTTGATAAGTAGAGGTATCAAAATGGGATGATTTGTTAAATGCTTGAAAGTTCAACAAGCTGCAAAGTCTCAGATATTCATCGAGATATTTCATAATTTACTTCCATTATAAAATATAAAATTTTCAAAGTCAAATATTTAAAAAAGTATAACACATTAAAGATATAAATCATAGGGCCCGATTGCAAGCGAAGACAAACATGTTCAAATGAAATGGTCTCGAGGTGACTCGGTAACAAGTGTTGAGCACAGCCTGCAGGAGTCATCTAATGAATTAATCGATGGATACAACAAAGGACACACACACATCTACATTTCTACAATCTATGTGTGCACACAGAAGGAACAAACACATAGCAACTCACTTAAATCAACAGAGCAAAGCATACACCCCATACAAGCCCATTCAGAACAATGAACATAAAACACATGCGCCCCCATGCAAAACACGCTGAATTAGCTAAAAGGTTGTATAGAACATAAATCAGACTTACTTTTCATTCAATATTTTGCGGTCGTGCTCGCTCTTTTCAAGGGCACTCTGTCTCTCATTCAGCTCACCCAGCAGTGATGTAGCTTGAGATTTCAGAGCCTCGCAGTCCTTGACCAGCTATAAAAAAATTAATTATGAACAATTGGGGTCCTCATTAAGACCAAACTTGGTCTGATTTAACATGTAGATTGTCTGTGCCCTGTAGATTACAGTACATTAGAACAAACATCTCTAATTACCGCTAGGTTTATAAAAACACATGAGGTACGCTTCTTTAAAGCTCTTTGTGTACAGTAGAAATGTCCAATTTGGCCAGCACTGCTACTCTAGCAATACTTCAGACTTGCAGTCGCAACTTTTGTGTGTTCCCCAACTGTGTAGCATGACTTGTACCAACGTAGTCGATGGAGGGCATCCAGCTGTGAAACGTCTTGTCTCATCTTAGACAATAGCATTGTGTTCAAATTAATCCCACACAGTAGACGTCACCAGTAAGCAAGAAACCACTGCATTTTATTACAGCTGTGTTTTGTAAAGCCAATGCAGAGCATAGAGCTGCTATTGCCATTCTGATGAAAAGACAGTGAAGTAGGATCACAGTGCTGCACATGGAGACACACCTGGGCACAGTCTTTTTCCTTCTGCTCCAGGAGGACTTCAGTTCGGTCCCGCTGAGCTGAGATCTTTTGGAGGGAGTCCAGCTTCTCCTTCAGCTCCCGATATCTAATAAATAATGAATATACACATAAATAATAAATAATAAAAGGTAAACTTCAATGACCATCTTCAGACCATTCCATCACTGGAGTTGGAATGTGGAACACGACTCTGGAAGGACATTTATAAGGGCTTGTGTCCATGTAGCACCTTATTGTGGAAGAAATGCACTGGCATTGCATGAAGCACATGAAACACAGTCGGAAAAGGGCTTAGGGTTCGGCATGTGTATGGGTCTTTGTATCTATGACAGCTTGTCAGTACCAATGGTTTGGTCATTGGTTTGCAATGACCAAACTACCGCTATTCTGAACACTGGAAGATAGACAATTGTTGCCCCATCTAATCTGTGATTTGGTGAAAGCCAGAGAACAAAGCAGTACTCTTCTGAAAGATTCAGAGATGTTTCAGCTGAGGTGCACGGGGCGGCTTCACAAAGAAGGTGAAATGCTCTGAAAAGACACTCAATGAAGTACTCTTTACTCTAGGGTCTGCGTGTGGTCGCCTATGGTCTCTCCCCATTGGAAACCATAATAATAATAAAAAGACAGGCACTCAATAAAATATGCTATGTGGACTATGGGCATTCTCTGTGGAGAACTGAAATCTGCTTCATCACAATAAAAAATAACATAGCAAATGTTAAGTTCTGGGTTCCATTTGAGCACACCACATCACAACAAGGATCCATGTAGTCATCACTGTTGCAGTCATTATAACAAAACCAATGCACCACTGATGAGGCCCTGCCCTATATGAAAGAATGACAACAACAGTGTACACATAACCAACAATAAACAAAGGAAAAAGAAAAAAAGAGTGCATTAACACAAGTAACAGTCAGTTAAAGTAACCATGCAGATACTACCGGTAGCAACATATGGAGGTAGTATGAAAGCAAAAGGAGGAAGGGCAGAGACATGAAGCCACAGAGAGCCGTGGGCTCACCTGCCCTGTGTGGCCTGGAGCTGCTCTGTGAGTTTAGCCAAGCTAGAGCTGGGAAGAGAAGACAGCAAGTAGATGGAAGAGAAATCCCACAAGTCAAGTATGTTAGTGAATAGGAATAGGATAGAGCTCATACATGTCTGCATACGTGTTTCATTTAATTGGCATAATTTCCCTTGAATTGTTTTACTTCTGTTTAACTTCTCCCATTGGTTATTTACTCTCTGATATTAGGTTTCTATTTTATGAAAAATTAAGAAATAGTGGAGGGGCTCAAAGCAAGTGTGCAGTGGAAAAAAGCTGAATTCACCTTAGCTTTGAATCACGTGACAACGATGCCCCCTAGTGAATAAACAAAGATCAACATTTTCTATGACACCAGTGTTCCCTGCCCCAGTAGCAACCCGCCACAACTCTGATTAAAAATCACATAGAGGGGTCATTTTATACCAAATACTATATTGAGTTTACCATATGGCAAAGTAGGGCAAATACAATGCATACGTTACTTGAAAATCTATGCAATGCACTGACATGTACTGACATTAGAAATGTATATTTTAACTTGAAGCCAACTTCATCATGAAGAGAGCGTTGCTGTGAGTGTGTGGCATATTTTCATTGTTAATTTCTTTGTGTTATCGCCGATATTTGGCACGGCTGATTACTAGGACAGCAGCATAACTCGAGCCAAAAGGCACTGCTTCCACTGAGTTACAGTCCTGCACTTTATAACATATCTAACCTTTTATAGATGAACGCCCCCCCCAAAAAAGTAAAAAAAAACCAGCAGGGAGTATTCTTTGCAATGCAGCTCGGGTGAACCGACAGCGAAAGACAGACAGACAGCTGAGAGGGTTTTAGTGCACAGTCCAATGGTAGCAATCAGGAGGCCATGAGGTCATCATGAGGTCATACCTGTCAGAGGAATGCTGTGCCTCAGAGCGGTGGTGAGATGCCTCCTCAGTAACACAGCCCGCCTACAAACAAAGATAGGTGTTGATTAATGACTGACTATGAATTCCTTTTTTTAGATCTGCATTATAAGCCAATATCCATGAAAATGCATGTAGAACTTTGCAGTGATTATTTTCTTTGTGTATATTGGCAAGATATAGATATACAGTTGTGTTCAAAATAATAGCAGTCCAACAATACTAAGCAGATCACTGTTTTTGGTAGAAATTATATTTCTACATGGCAAAGGCTTTACTAGTTACTAGGTGTAGTAGAGTAATATAAAACCAACAGACCCAACCGTCATGACATGCATGCTGCTGATTCTGTGTAATTGTATCATTGGTTGAAAGGGACGTGTTCAAAGTAATAGCAGTGTGGAGTTCAATTTGTGAGGTCATTCATCTGTGAAAAACCAGGTGTCAAACAGGTGGTCCTTATTTAAGGACAAAGGCAGGAAAAGTGCTGGTTATAGTGCATTTCTCTGAAAATCTGAGTAAAATGGGTCGCTCCAGACATTGTCAAGAAGAACAACGTAATTTGATTAAAAAGTTGATTGGAGAGGGGAAAACATCTAAAGAAGTGCAGAAAATGATAGGTGGCTCAGCTACAATAATCCCAAATGCTTTAAAATGGCAACCAAAACCAGAAAGATGTGGAAGAAAACAGAAAACTACCATTCAAATGGATGGAAGGATAGCCACAGTGGCAAAGACTCAGCCAATGATCAGCTCCAGGGAGATCAAAGGTCTAAAGTGACCTGTGAGTCCTGTAACAATTAGAAGACGCCTATGTGAGGCCAAACTATCGGCAAGAAGCCCCCACTAAGTCCCTTTGTTGAAAAAAGGACAAGTGCTGAACAGGTTACAATTTGCCAAAGAGCACATTGACTGGCCTAAAGAAAGAAATGGTGCAACATTTTGTGGACTGATGAAAGAAAGCAAGTTCTATTTGGGTCTAGGGGCCACAGACAGTTTGCCAGACGACCCCCAAACACTGAATTCAAGCCACAGTACACTGTGAAGACCGTGAAGCACGGTGGCACAAGCATCATGATATGGGGATGTTTCTCATACTATGGAGTCAGGCCTATTTATAACATACCAGGAATCATGGATCAGTTTAAAAACATCACAATAGGTCATGAGGTCATGTTGCCTTATGCCGAAGAGGAAATGCACTTGAATTGGGTGTTTCAACAAGGCCATGACCCCAAACACACCAGTAATGGAGCAGCATCTTGATTCCAGACCAACAAGATTAACATTATGAAGTGGCCAGCCCAATCCCCAGACCTTAATCCAATAGAAAACTGGTGGGGTGACATCAGAAATTATGTTTCTGAGGCAAAACCAAGAAATGCAGAGGAATTATGAAATGTAGTGCAACCGTCCTGGGCATTGGTCAACTCAATGCAACACAGATGTGAAGCAGTTCTCAGAAACTGGTTATACAACTAAATATTAGTTTAGTGATTCACAGGATAGCTAAATCTTCAAGCATTTTTTTCAGTTCATACAGTAAATGTTTGAGTTTGCTGCCATGTTTTGAACAGCCCTTTTTCTTCACTTTCTGTAACGGAATAACAAATGTGATCATTTTTTCTTCATTTTGATTTGGAATAGACTGCAGTGTTCCCAATGCATTAGCGTGTATGGAAATAAAGGCTATTATAAGGATGTTGAGCTTTACTCACTTTCTGAAACACACTGCTATTATCTTGAACACAACTGTAGATCTATAAATATAGATGTATATCTAGATATATACCTATATCTATAGATATATATTGTACCAGAAAGAAACTGAAAAGCAACCAAATATTTACTTTCTGAATATATAAGCAGCAAATGTTTATAAATCATGAAACCATGTTTGATGAGTGACCCCATCACTACTTTCAACACTTTAATTCTGCTAAGTGGTCGGGATATTTGCCTTGCAGAATTCATAGTGGATAGGGTTAGAGTTAGGGTATCTATTGGCTATACATACAGCCCGTCCTATAATGGGCCTAAAGTACCTGTGCCTGAGCCAGTTTGGCCCTCAGCTGATCCCTGTCTTCTTCAGACTCTTGCTTCTCTCTCTCCAGCTCTTCATTCCTCCTCCTGAGCTCCCTCATCCCGCTCTCCAGCTTCTCTTTGTGGCTCTTCAGCAGGTTGAGGAACTCGTTGCCTCCTTCAGTCTTCTGTGGAGAACAAAGATGGTGGAGTGGTTGGAGCTGTAGGCTGACACAGCGGCACACAGCCTGTACTCAGGCCATGTCCTGACTAAACCGGATAGGTGAATACATTTGGAAATGCCGGACAAGCACAGTGTTATGTTGGCGGGGAAAAGCTCATGTCAGATCCTAATAATGGTGAGCTAAATAGACAGGAATTGTAGATAAGCTTTATTGTAGGTTTTTGATGAAAAGCTTTACACTTATATCATTCATTTTAGAAAACATGGAAATGTCCAATAGGAACTCACTCAGATACAGTGCAATGGTCATTGGTTAGGGGTAGTGCATGCCCGGTAGATGAGATTAAGCAGTTTTCTGCTGTTTTGGTGTTTCAATATGACACAGAACCTAATTTGCAATCTCAGCTGTATTCTGTATTCATTTGGACACGGGCTAACACCACTAGAAACTTTTTTGTGGTTAACGCAACACCCCACTTCATCAGTGTGAGGGGTTATTTATAAAGAGAAGTCGAAAATCTAAAAAGGAGAAACTGTTGATTGGAGATGTTGATTGGAACATGGTTAGAACATAGGCAACATATCAATGATTTCAACAAAGATGAATGGATAGAATGGTTAAAAGAAAGTAATAATTCATCTTAGACTGCCAGGACAGCTGAGATGGTGGCGCAGTGGACAATCAGCCTCAAGTAGGAAGAGCCAAAGAAGCAGTGGCATGGACCGCCAGCACCAACACATTGGTACACAGTGCACACAGCACTAGACGCTCACCTGGCCAATTTCCACAGGCCCTATCTCCTCCCAAGCCTCAGTAAAAGAGGCTGGGGAAGTGCGGAGGCCACTACTCAAGGAGCTATTCACACTTGCGTTATCCTAGACACACAAATGCACACATTACATGAAAAATGAATGCACCAAAACAAACACAGGGCTCACTTTCGTCACTTCCATTCATTCACTAGAGCAGACAGCAAGTCTTACCAGGCTGCGTGGTGGCATGGTCTGGATGTTCTGATTAACCTCCTCTGCTTGTTTCCTTTCTCGCTGATCTAAAGTCTGGGGCACACAATGGACATTAATTAAGAACTGTCCGATTCTGACACAAGAAAAAAAAGTGTACCTTTTTCAATTGAAATTATTTGCTCTCCTATGATAGTGATTTTACGCATAGACCATAGTCAGCTGTGGTAATGTTGACAACATTTCTTCTTAAAATATTAACTTAACTTAATATTAACTCAAAAAGGTATACAATGGAATTACAATGTAGTACAATGGAGTACAATGGAGTACATGGAGTACAATGGAGTTGTATATCTTTCCCTTTGTATACCCCATAACCTGCCATCCCTCATGGTAAATAAAAATAGCAGCTAGACGGTATTGCTCATGAAGACAAAATCTAACCAACCTGTGGTCCCTCCAAGGGTCCGTTTCTCACAGGGCGTCCTGCCTGCTCTTCAGTCTGACAGCAGCTGGAGCTCTGGTTCGAGGAGCTGTGTCCATTCACCAGCCCATGCAAGGAGTGGTTCTCTTGGGCCAGTCTCTCCACCAGAGCCCTCGCCTCCTGGAAGCGACAGCTGAGGAATTCCCTCTCCTCCCGCGTCTTCCGCTGCCAGCCCTCCATCTCCTCGCAGCGCTGCCGCAGGGCGAGGTTGCTGCACCGCAGAGCCTCTGGAGGGCAGTAGAGGCAGCAGGAGAGCAAGGGGATTATAACAATGAGACATCAATAAAAACCAGTGGTGAAATGGGAGGAAGAGGAAGTCTGGCAGGACAGAACAATGGCATTTGGAGAGAAAAAGATAGAAATGTTTTAATATTTGCACCAACTACAACGAGTCGTATACCTCTAAGTTGCTGGTTGTCTCCAAGCAACTTGGTCACTACTTCATTAGCGGCAAGCTCCGGTGGAACCCGAAGGCCACCACTGCTCTCATCTCCTGCCATGTCCCAGTGCATGGACCCGTCTGGTTGGGGCTGCACCATTCCTTATACACACACACACACACTTAGTGTAACCTGACTATCCACCATCATGTGTGAAATCAGTTAAAGCAGTTACTTTCACTTTCAATTCTCTACTATCAGATTAAATGCTGAAGAACATTTTTTTTCCTAACTTTGAATTCGGTCAGTTCGAGACTTTATTCGAGAAATTATTACTTTTAATAAGCACCTGCAAAGCAAAACACTGTTTGTAGCACATAGGAATATGAGAGCATTACGTCACCTTCAAATACCACGAGGAAGACTAGCTCAAATGAGACATCAATAGACCCATGAATAAAAAACGAATGATAGAATTGCTACAATTTTATCATTGATTAGAAAATAATGAAAATCAATTGACGATGTCATAAGTCAAACGACGTTAAATGACCAGTAGAAAACATTGTTTACAATAGCTAGGCTTTCGTTAAAATTATATGCTTACCTTTTTTTTTATTAGCAGAGACTCACCCACGACGATAAGATGTAACCCACAAACAAACGCCGTTGCCGTTGAATAAATTACCTATTTATATCTGGCGCAAACGTTAGCCAGGTAGCAAATGTTAGCTCGGTGTTTATCTCAATAGTTAGTTAGTAGGCTACCTAGCTAGCATGATAACTTGACTTAACTCCGTTTTTGGCTCCACTAGCGTTTGAAATATTCAACTGAAGAGACATCGCAAGTATTAACGACTTACATATCTATCATTAAGCGTGCCTGTAGTTTGCCTGTTTGTTTTTTAATCTACTGCCGTGGTTATGGGCTTAATAAGGTCAGCTGTCAGAATAAAGTCGAAGTTGTTGTTAGCTTCAGGAATTCCCCTTCCTCCTTCCGCAGGGAAGCCGTGACGTCGCCGTGTTGCAGCGGCACATCCTCCAATGCTGATGTGACAAGGGAAGGCTACATGATGAACTCTGTCCCTGCTGTCGGAATTATCTTAACGTTATCTTGGATATTTCCTGGATATGCTCTCTATTTCCATATAGGAGAAACAGAGAAAAAATGCTTCATTG
Organism: Phycis phycis; assembly: GCA_900302335.1. Lineage (NCBI taxonomy): Eukaryota > Metazoa > Chordata > Actinopteri > Gadiformes > Phycidae > Phycis > Phycis phycis. The sequence continues at coordinate 10,503 of OMKQ01045917.1, forward strand.
AAGAAATTCCCGATGAGACCATGGTCATTGGTAAAATATTTATGTTGTTGGCTTACCCTACCAGCTAGCTAAGAATTAGCAGGTTCCATCAATAGAGGCCCTGCCTAGTGAACCATTTTGTACCGCCCATATCACACATCATGTCGCACAGGTGCAATTGCATGGATTTTCCTTTTGCATTGTAGATTCAAACATAACAATTTACAATTATGTTTTAATGTAGCCTGCACGATTGCAACATTGATTGACACATTGTATCTGTACTCGTTGCAGAAGGGTTTTGGACTGCATACTTGGGATAATAATTTGCCTGCAACTAGTGCAGATTTCAGTTATTGTATATTATTTATAAATTTTGCCTCTGTTGTCTCAAAGTCAATGAAATTAACTTGATCAATGTACCACATGCGTGCATTCTTTCATTTGGCTGTCAGGAAAGTACAGAACCCAGCTGTGGGACAAGCAAGCCAATTCCTTCCTACCAGCCACCCCGGGACTAGGGATGCATGTGGAGATAAAGGATCCGGATACCAAGGTAAGAAGCAAGCAGCAAACATTTCCCATGAACAGAATCATTTTTAACTGAATTTTAAGAAAAGTAAAACAAATGAAGAAAAGTATAAAAGTATTAATAAAGGTGTTCTCTTTTCTTCTAGATTATTCTCTCCCGCCAGTATGGGTCTGAGGGAAGGTTCACCTTCACATCCCATACTCCTGGAGAACACCAAATCTGTTTGCACTCTAACTCAACCAAAATGGCCCTGTTTGCAGGTGGAAAACTGGTAATATTCACAGCCTCCCTCATATTGGTCATACCTGGTCTCTATAGGTCTCTCAAAGCCTTTACAATTAGATTATTTGATTAGATTAATTGTGCCCTAGACAAAACAATGAACACAAAACATGATTTACTTGTTATGATTACAACATTCTGGATGTTGTATGTTGTAAATACATTGCATTTTGTCTATGAGCATATCTTGCAATTTAGCAGATGCTTTTATACAAATCACAAGTTACATTTACCATAACATTCCCTTGCAATATTTTTCAACAAAACGTATTTGTAAGGACTTCTCGAAATAGTAACTTGTTTCTGTTCCAGAGAGTGCATTTGGATATTCAGGTTGGTGAACATACAAACAATTACCCAGAGATTGCAGCTAAAGACAAACTCACTGAACTACAACTGAGAGTTCGACAACTTCTAGATCAAGTTGAACAAATTCAGAAGGAGCAAAACTATCAGCGGGTATGTAAGAGTCTTTTGGAATTTTGGTTTAATGCTTTTTTTTAAATCCCAATCAGCAATATCATCTTCAATGTCATCTTCCTGTTTCCCTGGTGTCAGCATCTGACAGACAGACAGACAGATAGAAGTACTTTAATAATCCCGAGGGATCTGTCTTTCTGTCCCACTGTGAACAGTATCGAGAGGAGCGATTCCGCATGACCAGTGAGAGCACCAACCAGCGCGTCCTGTGGTGGTCCATTGCTCAGACGCTCATCCTCATTGTCACAGGCATCTGGCAGATGAAGCACCTCAAGAGCTTCTTTGAGGCCAAGAAGTTAGTGTAATTTCATGTTGTCAGCATCTTTTGCCGTCATGATGCGGCCTGAAGAAGCATCCAGAGACTTGACCGGCAGAAGGTGGAAGAGTTACTCACCGCACAGTGCAGAAAACACAGTGCAACCAAGGTGAGGTCCAGCCATAACATGAAGAAAACATTAGAATTATGGCGCAAATGAAACTATTATCAGTTGTTGAAGTGTTCTTTGTTGTTTATTTATTTAGTGTATTATTATGCTCTTTTACTTCTGGTACAATATTTGCCTCATTGGTTTCCTCTGTAGCGCTTGACCCACCATTTAAGTTTTCCTGTGCAAAAATTATCCAAGTTGGTACTCAGTGTTCGTAGTCATTTTCATGCAGGAATGAAGACGATCTATTCTGCCATTATGGACAATAGATAGAAGGCGTCTGCTAGTAATGTCACTTGGCTAATATAGGAAGAATTCAAGAACACAATAATAATTTGTCTTATGTTTATTGCCCAGTTTATATAATGATCCAATGTCTATTCCATACAGCCAAACAAGTTGTGTCCTGTTTTAGGACTTGTACTTGCCTTATTCTAGACAATATTTGCCTATTGTGTAGTTTCTAGGTAGAATCTGAAATATTGTACTTGTACACTTGATGGCTCTATAGATACAGTTTGTGATACTTGTGCACTGACATGAAAACAGAATTTTCATTTGTAAATAATAGCCTATTAATTGACCTGTCTATTTTGTAATGCATTTTAGAATGTCAAAGGTATTCTAATCTTCTTAAGGGAGGTCAACAAGCCTCATGATTTGTCAGTGTCAGAGCATCAGAGTAATTACCTATGCGCTACATTGGTAACATCAAGCCAATTGTTCAGCAATGTAGGATTTGATCTAATTTATGAAGTAAAACAGTGCATTTTTATAAATGTTAATCCGTGATCTGTAACATGTGATGCTCTTTCTGATTCGCAAATCTAATTTAATGTTGCATTTTGGCATGCAATTAGCTCACATTCTTTCATTATGATGACAAAGCTGTTTTACAGAACTGAATGTAATCATGCATTTAATAAAGATCTGTTTTGCAAATGTGTTGTCTTTTTGTTCCATGTTCTCATATCGAACAAAATATGTTAAATTACTTCCTTTTTACAAGATAGGAACATCACCCAAGCAAACTCCTCAGTAGATCCTGACTGAGGAGTTCCTGAACTCAGTCGGTAAGAATGCCTGCTGGGCTCCTCCCCTTGGAGGTGTAATAGACCAATTGGGAGAAGACCTTGGAGCGCACAGGGGATAGTGGCTGTTGCAAGGGACAGGGACACCAGCCAGGCTGAGATAGAGGTCCAATTCCCATGTGTCCCATGTCCCATGGCATGTGCTCCGCATGAAATGCACTCATGGAATTGTAAGGCCGAAGGCACTTAGGATAAATGTCTCCAATTAATGGCATGAGTCTCACGTTGCCCTTTTGCCAGCACCCAAAGTGCATGGTCGCTGGAATATACTTGCATAGAAGACGTCACCTATTCAACCTTAGTTCTTCATAATGCCTTTGAATTGTAGATATGACCGCAGACCTTGCTTTTCATGGATCTCATTTTAACCCCGATACTCTGCCAGTGCACCACTGGAATAGTTTTTTACACGAGAACCATGCAGAAATTGGAGACACCATTTCTGCTTCAGGTTTATTACTGTAAATGTTAATATCAAGAATAACATTCAACCACACACACACACACAATATATACAAAACAATATAATTGACCCACAATACCATCTGTCCTTATAAAGGGATAATTATTTTATTTAACCAAGTGTCTTTCTTCTGTAGCACAAAAAGGTACATCTTACTGAGGAGCTCCTGACCTCGGGGTGTGTGTGTGTGAGTGTGAGTGTGTGTGTGTGTGTGTGTGTGGAGGGGTAATGTACACAGTCAAGCACAATTCAGCACTGTCACATTTGAGTGTTGAAGAAATTAGTAGAAAACATTTCATCATTAAAACACATTCACCTTTTTACATGTTACATAATGAGTTCAACTCAATGATTTCAAAGTAATATAGGTCATTTTATATGGCAAATCAGTAAGTCAAGTCATCTGCCTTGTAGCCAGTATTTCTAATGTTACACTGTCTATTAGTGAGTAAGAACACTTTTATTAGTTCCAAGTATAAGAGATTACCAATTTCAAAAAGATTAAAAATATTTCAGCACTATGTCTTATGCATCACTCTAGGTGCTAAATAGAACAAAGTACACCCAAATAATTCAAAATGATGGCAGAAATACACTTTTGAAATTACTTAAGACATAATTCGTTCCTAACTTGGCTTTGCAGATTCAAATATCTCGCTCCATTTCTCAATTCAGTTTGTGTGCGTGTGAAAAGTGTTATTTCTTTAAAGGGAGGTAGGAGGAAGACCTAATGGGTTCTTCTCTCAGTGTTCAGACACGGTGAGGTGCTCCATCTTCTTGGCAGCCTCCTCGGACACGACCTTTGACTTTTTCTCTGGGCTGGGGCTGGGGGTGTTGGCGGCGCTGTTGGGGTAATCCCTGTTACCGAAGATGATGCTTCCCACTCGTACATTGGTGGCGCCCACCTCAATCTTCATCACATAAAAAAAAAAGGAAATGTAGTCAAAGTAGGAAAATATATAAAAGACCAAAGAACACCAGGACGGCCAGAAGCTTTGTTGTGTATTGTAGTCCTTAGTTTGGAGAAGATTGGTCACCCCTCCACTTTACTGATACATATAATGGCATGTAATGCCCAGTTCGGAGTATCACACATCTGTTAAACCTTATTCTCACTCCTGTAGTCATTACTAGATGAATAACTAAGTATAGTAAGTATATAACCCTTTACACAAAGAGTGAGAGACTGAGGCAGAAACATGGTATAATATAATATGCTACATTTTAAATATGAATACTACTCACCGCATGTTCAAAATCATTTGACATTCCCATACTGAGCTCTACATCCTCCATAGGCAGGTTCAGATTGTCACACACCTTCTTTCTTTGACTCAGCAGCATCTATTCCCAGAAAATGGTTGGCATTACAAGTACAGGTATCAAATACTATTTAATACCGGACTATAATGGTTTTTGGTGAAGTGACAAAGATCCGCAACACATAGATCACATACCAAAAAAAGAAATGGCAGATATGCAATTTTGACCAAATTGGCAGTCTTCTACACTGGTGATCAAATTTAGACAGGCTCAGGGTTAGGATTGTATTATCAATGAAAGTGTGATGTAGATAAATGGTTCAAATGGTCAAAATCACCTGAAAGTCTGGGTTTTGGCCTTCACTGAGATCAAAGCCAAAGCGGCCGATGGTCATAAGTCCAGCGAAGTGTAGTGCAGTGCACTGAGACAAGATGTGTTTCACTGTGTTGACAGTTTCCTCTGGTGGCAGCCCATGTTTACCTGCACAACAAAGGCAACACTGGCATTAACATTACATCAAGGTATTCGTGTTGTTTGATCGACAGTCATAGAAAACACCTTTTAAAACACCTTTTCATTTAAAGAAAAACTGTGTCATTGGTGCGAGAATAAAAATAAAGTTGAAAGACTAACTCTGCTCTCCGCTGGTGTTGATCTGCACCATAATCCTTAACCTCTGTGTGCCGGCTGCTCTGGCGCGCTGCCAGGAGCTGTTCACCTTGTCTGCCAGCTTGGCCGAGTCCACTGTCTCCACCATGAACAGATTGGTAACTCCTGTTGGATATCAATGATTGTATTCATTATGGAACACAACCTATTATCCTGTTCTTCACTGCAACGGCACCTTAGTGTGTCGAGAATACAACACAGCCCTTCAATCCTCTGACCCACAGATTCCTGTTTGGGGTTTGGTTTATTTTTGTGTGTGCTCACCTAAAAGTTTGTTGACATTGTTCTTCTGTAAATGGCCAATAAAATGCCACTTAATTTCTGGACAAGATTCTAATATCTGTAGCAGGGGAAAAATAAACCCTGTTTAGAGCACTTTCTTTATAATACAGGTGATGAGGCTAAAATCTATATATAATATTTATATACAAACCGCTGGATTTGAAGCTTTATCCACAAGTTCATTGACCTGACATAGAGTCAAAAGGCTGCTATTAGTGTTTATTCAATAATATTTGCTTACTACAGTGAAGAGAGATACTAAATGTATTCAATGCTCACATAGTTTTCTCCAAAGTTACGTTGCCCTTGTTTATAAGCTTCTATCACCATCTCGGGGGGCTTTGTCTTGCTGACAGCAACCAGGCGGGGTGGCAAAGCTGGCAACGCCTGAGGAATAACAAATGGACATTAGAAGTGAAAAAACTGAGCATGGACGCATTGATGACAAAGTAAGTGAGTCACTGCCGTTAAAGGTCGTGCAAAACGATGGCTGTGGTGGTGGTAAACATGATGCCTGCTGCACAGTCCGATCAATGGGGTATTCGCAAGAAGCCACTTGAAAATAGGGTACATGGCGGATCATCACGTTTACCTGTATGGTATTTTCTTTGAGAACACGCTATTTTGTTTACTTTTAGTTCGGATGAGCGAGGTGTACAAATAGGCCTATTAGTCAAGAACACGAAGTGCATAGAAATACTCTTGTATAAACCCTACATCCACCAAGTGTACGAAGTGATTTTCCAACTTTATTGGCCCACAAACATGCATTACGATTCGTGCATACATTAGCTACCGAAACACACAGTCCACCTAATTGATTTACAAGTGTTAACCTACAATACGGTGAGTAACGTGCAACCGCTATTACAAGACTCAGTCTCCTTCCAAAGGTTGTGTATAGCAGCAGCCTTATATAACAAGTCGTGCTAGGGAAGCACGACTCACCTTCATTTTGAAAAATGAAACAACTTCTCTTATTATCCGTCATAAGTTTACCTTTGAACGACGTGCCACCGCCTGGTTCACCCTGTCCGCCGCCGATTGTAGCGCCTTTCCTATCTCCTCCGACATTCCTACTTTCCACATACCGTCAAACAAAATCGAGTGTGCGTAACTGGCATCCTACGCGCAGACCGTGACGTTAGCAAACTATCAAAGTAAAAGTCTCCCGACATAAAGAAACACGCGTAGTCCGCTAGCGCCACCTAACGTTTGTTAATAGTAGTAGTGATAATAACAAATGACCGGACGGCAGGAAACAATACTTTCGTCTCAATCATCATTCTTAACCATTCATCGTTTAAAGATTCACTTTATAGAGAAATATAGAGAACATAGTCCAAAAAATACTCACATACTCACAAACATCCTCGAAATACGGGAAGTTCCCTCTACATGTGATTGTACTTATTGAGGATTTACATAAAATGTTAATCCCAATTAGGATATTTCAGAAAGAGCTGTCTATCAAACATCTTAGATAAGCTGCTGCAATAAGTAACTAAGTCCATTAAGATACAACAAATACAGAAACAAAATTTATTTGAAAGATTACAAAATCACAAGTGTTTCAAAGAATATTGACAAAAATAATAATGGGGAACAAGGAATGGTTCTTCTCCAATGACAGCATTCCAGTATTCTCAAACACGCTCCAAGGCCTCCAACATAATTATACTGTTTCCTCTGATCACCTGCAGAAAGATCACAAGAAAACGAGTCATCCTGTAGTAGAAGGCAGTTAACTTATTTTGTAATCCAAGAAGAGCGTGGTCCAAAATTACCATAAAAAGAGGCCATCTCATTCCCAAGACAACAATGACAATATCAAAATCAGGATTATATACAATTAGGCTGCAGTAGGACAGTCTTTTATGCTTATGAAGGTTCCTAACTGACTGAAATGACACAGAAGCGTCTATGTGGTAGCCATGATAAGAGCAGTTTGAATTATTGTAATGCTAAGAAAAGGTGTTTTTCACCAAGGTCAAGAGGTCATGAGAGGAGACGGGACGCCATGTTGTGGACCGTCCGAGCACAAGCTCTGTTTCGCAACATGTTGAGATGCTCACTGCAGAGCCAATGGGTGGAGATTGGCCTTGTCCAGCCCCTCCCCAACTCACTCATACAAATTGGTAGCACGAGTAGCATCTAGCTGCAGCCCCGAAGAAGCCAGTAGAAGGCAGTAGAAACAACAGAAAAAACAACACAACGGAAACGCATGTGTGAGTGTCACTGCCCGATCAGTACCGGAGGCTGATGTGTTCACCCTAACCATAACCCATGAACCTGACCCTACCCATAACTTAGTTGATGGGCCAGTGTAAAAATCAGCTGGACAGGATCTAGAGAGGTGGAGCTGGACATGGTCAGCTACACCCATTTGGCTCTGCAGTGAGCACATGCCATGTTTCCAAAAAAGTTATGATACAGATACGAACACACACACAAAGTGAAAATTGTATTAATAAAATACATGTATTCCACAATATACAGCAAGAGTGTAGAAGCCCTGCCCTGATACTGACCACCATGCCGATGCCGTTCTGTTGGCCCCCTGGACCCATCTCGAGACAGTCATCCATTACCAGGTTCATGAAGGGGTCGAACCCCCGCAGGATGCCTTGTACATGTCGGCCTCCGTTCAGCTTCACTGGGTAACGCAAGACAACAAAGTGTGAAAGCGGCCCAAATTCTTAACTTGCCCGTCCCCGAATGTTGAGGTTCTATGCTCTCTGAACAAAAATCTAAATCCTGCCTCATCATTTGATAGGTTCATTGAATAATAGGAGCCATTGGAAAGCATGGGTTTAATTCAATGATGCCAGGAAAAGCCATGCTTAGGGGGGTAGAGTAGTGGTTTACATATGTTATGCATGTGTAAAATATGTAATCTGTCGTAATCGTAATCATTATTGATAACCGAACATAGTTAGGCATGGCTGGAAGGGGGACAGCAAAAACATCAAATCTATGTTTCGGAAGTTGTACTCACATGAAAGCTTCTTGTCCATGAACCTAAGACGAATAAAATAGATTTTTATAGGAGTGTGCAACTTACTATTCGGCATTGTTTTATCCATGTTTTTTCAATGCCCGGTGAGGTTAGCATTAGCTAGCTTCATTCATCTCCGTAGCAAGTGAAGTTTGTCGGTGTAGTAACATTATCACAACTACAAAGTTCGAAAAATACAGTCCATTGCTAACTATGAAAATACTTACTTCTTCAACTCTGGTGGGTGCGCTTTGCTCATTTTGTCCTTTGTTTCTATGCGTTAACACACACAATCGTGTCTTTCAGCTTTTCGTATATGAAGCGGCGGAAGGCATGAGATAACCAGCATGCTTCCGCGCCACTATAAAACAAGGACTTCAACACATAGTGCCACCTCGTGGTACGGAGGAGAAACATGCTTTATAGTTTTTTGTCCATGAATGCATATGGTGAATTAATGCAAGGTCTACATGGCACGTTATTTATCCCATTACATGCCGTAATGCTTAAGCTCTTGTGGTTATCAACATTGCAACAGATCTGATGTGTTGTTAACACCAGAGTTTACATTGCTCTGTAAAGTCTAGGGTCAAGGTTTATGTCAAGGGCTCCTTACTCACACAAAATGCTAATAAATTGATTTTCCTCAATAAAAAACCTATTGGGAGAATTATTTAATATTGGTAATCGACCACAAAACTATTTACAAAAGACAAAACAAACATGTTTAATCTGTTAGATTGTTCAGTTTGTCACAGTACAATTATTAACACTGTAGCATGGAAATATAACCACGGCAGTACTGGTTAATTCCCAATAAAATATTAACCAAGCTGAACCAATTAACTGGATGCCTGTTACTGTAACCATTTGCATAGTGAGAACCAAAACACAATATATCAGGTCAGTCATCACAATAGGTCAGTGTAAAAGGCTTAACATGATCTAATTAGCCATCTGCTATAGACAATGTCAGCAAGGGTCAAAACACAGAGCAAAATTGTTTTTCACAAAATGTTAACTTGATCAAACAGTGTCTGAGTGTCAAATTCTTTCAAGTGACATGAGTGTACCACAAATGATCCACCAAAAGTATAAAACAAACTAAATTTAAGCAGGTCAAACATTATGATTTTATTAACCAAATATACAATGTCTGCAAAATTTCTCAGAATTTGTCTCATGCAATAATTTGTACAAATTTAGGGCCATCTGAATGATTTCTATTATCTCAAGGGGCAGTCTTTGAAAATCAAAGCATTACAAATATTGTGTCAAATTTCAAACAAGTTTTTACCTTTTTTGGTCACAACGTAATATTCATACAGAGAATGGAACAAACCTGCCTGACAACATTCATTGTAAAACAGACAATTTAGCCATTGGCATCTATTGATAATACATTCAGCCAATAAGCCTGCAACTAACAGTGGACTGACTATTCAGGTACTGAATGAAGAGGAGTAGTTTTAACTTTTGTGGCTTTTTAAATTCACACTGAAACCTAAAATCAACATGGCTCGCTATAGTGACAATGACGGTATTCAAAAATAATTTCAGTTTTTGTTGCTATTGAAACCATAAGCCTCAGCAATGCTATCCTCCTCCACCCTGACTCGTAGGTGGTCCTGACAGTGTTCGAGAAAGGTGTCCAGTGCTGGGAAGGTTTGCTGACAGGGCACACAATGGTAAAGCCTACGTTTCTTAGAAGCTGACCCTTTGGAGGTGTCCATTTCCTGAAGGCACACACTGCACTGTCTCCAATGTGCAGTGGTCTGGTGAAGCTCTACATGGTTTCTAAGGTCTGACTGAAGGGAAAAAACCTTGGCACATGAGGGACATGGGAACTCACTGTCCCCCTCCTCTTCTACCGTATGCACTTTTCTGGAGCTCCTCAGATCCGTCTCCTCATCCAATGTCTCCATTTTCCTTCCAGATTTTTTGGGACCAACAGAAGCCATTCCTTTACTGAAAAGTGCATTGTGGAGCTTTTTCGGTTGCCTTTCAGAGTAGTTAGAGTCTCTGGCATTGGAGTCTGCAGAGTGTCCCTGCTTCGGGACATTAGAGGCTGCATGCTGTTTGGAATGGGCCCTAAGAGACAGATGATGCAGAAAGACTCTTCCACAGACGCCACATGGATAAGACTCCTGCTTCCGGCGCTTGGGAATAACCGGAATTTGCTCGCTCCTTAGGGCCGTCTCCCTGCTGTGAGTCTCCTTCCTGTGCAGGTACAACTTGGCTGTACTCTTGAAAACCATTTCGCACGAACGACAGCTCAGCAGCTTCGGCAACTTCCTGGAGCCACACCTCACCATGTCTCGTCCTGATGCCAATAGCTCTGCTGCATGGCATTTCCGCATATGACAGTGAAGCCCAGCTCCTGTGCGTGAGGTTTTAGGACAGAATGAACATTTGGATAGGACTTGTTTGCAAGTTACTGGCGCCTCTGAGGAATCAGACTGTCTTGAGCCAGCCTCAGAAACTGATTGGGGTGAGTCAGCGAGAGGGCTGCTGGCACCATCCCCAGCCAATAGGGACGGTTCACTACAACCAGCCTGCTGATGCTGTAGAAGCGCCTGCTTCTGGCTGAAGCCTCTGCCGCATGGGGCACAAGCGTACGGGATACTGTCAATGAAGCCTGGTTGGTGGCCAGGGGACTTGTCTTGGGGACTGTCAGGATCAGAGGCTTCACCCACACAAGCCAAATCCAGCTCATCAGGAGAGGGAGCACACCTGTGCAACTGTAAGGATGATAAAAGGGAGAACTCTTTTCCACAGGACAGACATTTGTGAGGCTTGGGTAACGCATGTTTTAACTCTTGATGTAGCAAATGTTCTGTCATGTTAGGAAATTCCTGGCCACATTCTGGACAATAGAAGGAGTGGCATGCAAGGTGCTGCTTCTGAGTGTGACTGTCCTGTTTTTGTTCAGCCTGTGCTACCAATTTGGCAAGCCGGGACAAAGTGCCTGTGGTGGGCCGGCAGCGGTTGAATGACTCTTGTGCTCTTGTGGTGTTCCAATGGCAAGGGACTCCATCCATACTCCTTTACCAAACTGCTTTTAACAAGAAAACACGATTCATTGGTTTATCCCACTATTATGCATCGTTGTAGTTATTATACACAACGACAGAGCCACAAACCAATTTTACGTGTCATTCTTATTTTGACACATTTACACAAGTAATTGACCAAGTACTAATTTATAGCACAAATCAATAGTGAAGCTATAACATGCAATCCATGTAATTTCGAGTAACCCGTTCCTCCATTTAGTGACATCGTCGTTTTAACAGCAAGATCGTGCTGAATAACGAAATAGCCATCAACTAAGAATGCGGAGTTAGTGGCGTTGCTCTACTACATTACAAAGTAAACGCAGGGGCTTTGCTCATGTTTGCTAATGTTAGCCTGCTGTTAGCATATGGAATATATGCGTCTCTTTCGACAAACAACATACCTTGGCAATAAAACTGCGTAGATAGATGGCGTTCCACGAAAGTGAGCTCAAAAGAGACTCGAGTAAACTTTCAGCTTCATTATGACAAGCTACTTTACCATGGACGCAAAGCGAAACTAGCATGGAACTAAAGTTTGTATTCGCAATTTAGACATGAGGTTACTTCCGCCGACGTAATATGCGTGAGATCTCGCTACGTAATTTATACCTTCCTCGATGTCCTCAAATACAAAGCTGTTTCTGGCATGTATAACGAGTCAGGAAATAACGACGTGCTTTTGAGCATTTGTTATACTCTATTGTAATTAATTGGATCATTCCAATGAATACAAACAATTCAATAATGAATTGTGAATTGGGGTGTCGTCGTTGGAAATAAAAATATTTCTAAAGCACTTTGGGTTATTTAATTCGTAATAGATTATATGTATAATTTCTATCTATGTGTATATGTGTGTGTGTGAATACATAAACATCAGAAAATATCTCGCCTAACACTAACTTCCAACAGACAAATCATAGATCACTGAAAGAACAAGAAAAGCAATAGTTTAATTCAAAGCAAAAATAATAATGGACAGATGATTACTGCAATAACTTCATTATGTAAGGCGAAAACCAACATTTACTGCTGAACCAATCTAACAAGAAATTTGTATTGGCATAATTGGCTTAAGCATGAAAACCACTAATGGCGTTGAATATCTGACAATTTAAAATATGATCTAGTCTTTCCTCTTTCCAGTCTTCAGTGCATAATCTTCTTTACAAGCAACACGAAGAAGCTTAAAATAAAGTACATACAATTTAAAGCATTTCTCAATCAAGGCAAATTAGAAGAAAAACAGACCAGGAGAAATAAAATAAAAAACAATTTAAATTAATGTAACAGGTTTACAGAACAAGCAATATACAATAGTGAAGGAACACTAAATGACAAATACCATACTTCCCAGTCTGTCAATTTAATTTAAATGCAGATATATATATAATCAGTCAACAGACAAATAGGCCATTGGTTGCCTATTTTTGACCAATTCTGACCATTTGTGTAAAAAATGTTCTATGAGTCCAACATTTTTTTGTCATTGGTTGAATCCCTGCAAATTCTGCAAAATCAATGTGTAGCCTCAGCATCTGATACACTACTTCATTGCTACACATCATGCTTGATATCAGGGAGTTTAAATGCGCTCTTTGCAATAAGTTCATTGAAAGATCTGGATCGCAACATGTAACATGCCATCTCTTCCCCCCTTCCCCGTAAGGGCTGTAATTGTAGCTGCCAAATAGCATAGCATTCAAGTTTTATTTAAATAAATGCAATGCTATGGTATGGTATACCCACCATTTGCAACATTGCAGTATGTTTTATCACAATATTAAAACAATACTGTTGACTACTAGAATTCAGATGAACATTGCAAAAACCTATAAACATTTCAACCAGATGTTTTGTTGACCAACCACCTTGTGCATTTCTAATTACAATTAGAATTCACTACATTCTCATCAAGTTACATATTTGCTACGAGGCTGTTCATTTATATTTGAAAAAACCCACAAATAAGTACCATGTTTAATGATTGTCTTTTTTCCTCACATTGTGCAGAATAATGATCCTGTTTATGACTAAAGTAGTATCACATGTATTCACATTCCATGAACAAAACAAAAACTGAACATAAATTATCGCAATGATCCTGCAAATGAACCTGGATCACACGACTAGGCAGTCACAGTTATAGGTACTAGACCAAACCAAGTAGAAACGGATTTGAGTGGTAGTCCAGAATGAATTTTCAACCAGCCGGTTACAATAATATATATATCTTTTTATAATAATGAAAACAGATCATTTCTCTACTATACTCCAGTTATATTGGAATGGAAACAGGAAAATGCCCCAGTAGCACTTAAAATTAACTACACAATAGCTAGTACCAAGGCAATTGTAGCAAATTCAACACTTTCTCAAATGATATAGTAATATTTAATAAAACTGTATTTAATCAAATGTGTTGTGTCTGAACTTCTCAGGGATGTTGATTAACTACATCACCAGAAAGAGGAACATCTCTGGAGTATCAGTTTGATAAAGTGATGTTACAAACGGTCACTATGAAAGGCATTAGCATGTTAGAAATGCAACATACTATTGTGGAGTGAACATCTGTACACCAGAGCCCAAAAGGAGTGCTATTCGATATTTGGTAACTTAAACTGCACCATAGGAGCCTGAAACACAACACAAAATAATTAAGGCCAGATATAGAAACGTGGCCATATTTGATATCCACTCAGCTATTGTCCATGTCTTATTATTGACAAAGTAAATAACAAAAGAAGATGAAAAGTCATGTCATGAGTTAGGCTCACTACTGAACAGTGGATGACCATTTCAGTACCAAAAGACTGAAGGGTGGACTGCATTGAGAATCAGCCGTCTGACCTGGAATAGAAGCCTAACTAGATCTCTGGGAAGGTTGTTTTTTTTTAATCTTCACCAGCCAGTATGATATTAAAAAAAAAACACAGCATGTGTTTTGCCCTTTACCTTGTAAAAACAATCACCAAGACAATTTTTGAAGAAAATATAATCTGTCGACACCATTGGACACCATCTTTTTAATAAAAAGGATGGTCTCACAAACATTCATTATTATATACACTATATTTTTACTATACCGAGTAAAAACAATCAATGCTGCATGACCTCATAGGATATGAGTAATACAAGAGTCCATATCAATGGGCAGTTATACTGCAGCTGTCCATTGACAAAGAGTATAAAGTCTGCAAAACAATATGCACGTTAACTAGTTCCATTGGTTTACCTTCAACATCATACCAGCATTTCGTCATTATGTGGAAATTAACTTATACTGTCTTTTAACTGGCTATGAACTAAAGCACTTAAACAGAGCCTTTGTGAACACCCACAATAACCACAAATTGAACTTTGCAAACACAAATATGTTGTACAATGGAGTAACCTGACGGAAGTTTGAGGAATTGCCCTTAATTTACACATTTAGTGTATTTACCGTAGTTTATTTCCCTGTGGATATGTCTGTCTGGCCAAGTTTAGGCTAACAGAATAGGTCCATTCCAAAACAATGGGTTTCATTTAAAGGGAAGCCATCAAACTACTGTTTGTGGTAATTTTGAAGCCCCTGGCTTATCTCTTGTAGTGATTTGGTGCATCTGCAAACATATACTTAAGTCTGTAGGCTTCAGCAAGAAGTAGACCCACTTCCTCGTTACCCCAGTGGATTGTGGGAAGGTTCTGAAGTAGCATGAGAAGGCCCTGTATAGAGTAAACAATTTCATGACAGTTTGTGAGATGAGACAACAATGAGTCCAGCAATTCCGGAACTGCCCTGAAACCAGAAACATATTGTGCTGCACAACATGATGTAGCAGAAGACACACACAGCCTCATTTTTTTTTATTATAATCTTCAGCAAGTTCTTATTTATTCAGGTTTGTATTGGACATCAATGTGTTCATTACCTGAAAGTCGACCATTGACAGGATCTCTTTACGCCACTCAATGAGGAATGCAGCGCACACGTACAGGTGGAAGTGAGAGAACCCTTCAGCCTCCGCCTGTAAAAGCAAACACATTGTGCATGAGCCCACCTAAATACTTTCTGACTGGTCCCACAAGTGCCATAAGCGCTTCTTTTGCCTAAATAGCTTCTTGATCTATAAAGCACAAGTCCCTAGTCAGCTGGCTTGGAGTTATAAATCACATCACGCAGGCCAAATGTAATCTATAGATTGTGTGCAATGTTTTAAAATGTACCTTCTATCACATAGAGCAAGTGCTGTCCTGTATTAAATAGCCAAAGTGAAGACATAAAACGTCTGCTACTTGATGGACATTTTCATCTCTCTTTATTATCCGACACCAGAAATCCCAGCGCTTGTACAATGTTGAGTGACAGGGAGCATAACTTATTCACCAACATATTAACATCCCCATGAAAACCTCCTGTCATTCAGACAAGCAGAACAGATCGCTTTTCTGACTGATTGATTGAACATGCTTTGAATCGAGCGGCAGCCTCTTGCAATCTAGAAGAGTATTTCTGATCCCCTTTACGACATCCTTTCAGGGCAATATATGACCACACTAATAGTCATTTGACCACACCCCTAAACCTAAGCCCTGATAACAAAGCAAGGCAACCACCCCATTATATTCAGAGCTTTTCTAGAATAGCCATAAGCCATGTGCTAAGTCAGTCCAGGCGTGGCCATTGTCTTCCATGGCCCTCTACCTGGTAGGTGTCCCAGAGGCGGATAGTGCAGCGAAGTGGCAGTTCTCTCATTAGCAGGTTGTTCATCCAGCGGAAAGCAAACTGCAGGTACTCCACCTCGTACCGCTTCAGATGACCATGGATGTCCACTGGGGAAGGATGACGTGTGTCG
>OMKQ01045919.1:0-18757 GCA_900302335.1 Phycis phycis
TATGGTACTATACTGTACGACTATAGTACTTAACATATTTACGGTACTATACTATACTACTATAGCACTATACGTATATATATGGTACTATACTGTACGACTATAGTACTAAACATTTACGGTACTATACTATACTACTATAGTACGATACATATTTATATGGTACTATACTGTACGACTATAGTACTAAACATATTTACGGTACTATACTATACTACTATAGCACTATACATATATATATATGGTACTATACTGTACGACTATAGTACTAAACATATTTACGGTACTATACTATACTACTTTAGAACGATACATATATATATGGTACTATACTGTACGACTATAGTATTAAACATATTTACGGTACTATACTATACTATTATAGTACTATACTATCCTATAGTACTATACATATATATGGTACTATACTACTATAGTACTACACATATATACGGTACTATACTACTATACATATATACAGTACTATACTACTATACATATTTCCGGTACTATAGTACTATAGCACTATACGTACAGTACATGTATGACTGCAGGCCGTAGCATGAGCAGAACTTAGTGTTAGCCTCGAGACGCCTCAGAGACTCGCATCATCACCGGCTCTATTTAGTCCTCCTTCGGTGTATCTGTATACATATGAATATATACGTGTATATATACATATTTACGTGTTGACATATATGAATGTATCAGCAATGTGTCTCTATATTGTGTAGGTATTGTCAGTACTCGTCTTGGTCCTTCTATAGCTCTATATCAGCCATACTGTGTGTGTGTGTGTGTGTGTGTGTGTGTGTGTGTGTGTGTGTGTGTGTGTATATAGAGTGTGTCCAGCTTCACACACGCTTCCTTATTGCGCACCATTTCACTTTTCTTTTGTGTGTGTTTGTCTTTTTATTTTTGTAATTTGTATAGGATTTTTTGTAACTTTTTAAATCCTGTTTTGGGTCCCAGTGTAGTAATAGCCGTGGTGTGGAGCCAGGAGTAGTTAGCTCCATTCTGCAGTGATGTTTACTTCATGTTTACTGCTAAATGCGAAGAATATGTTCTGTCTTACAGAATATAATACAGAATATTCTGTAAGAAGTGCATTTGGATCAGAGAAGGGTTTCGGCCACAGAGTGACGTCGGTGTGCCTCTGCTCTGTCGTGGCCACAGCGTCTCCCCGAGGAGGAGACAGGGAGTTCAGGAGGACCATGGCTTTCTGAGGAAATCACCGGAGTGATAGTTTGGAACGGAGCGAGTTCCCTCTAGAACGTAGAATGCTACACGCCACGACTTGTGGGAAAAACCAAACAGATTTTTTTGTTGTTATTGAAACTAATCTCGGTCTTTCTAAAACCACAAATCACGGAACTGAAAACGGAACTACAGACCATGTCACGCATTACTGAGCAGCAGATTTTGGCAGTGTCACAGTATTGACTTGCATACTTCGTCTCCCAGTTTTGGGCTGGAAAAGGTTGCAACCCTTTGCGGAGATGCAGACACCTGTAGCAGAAGCAGTAGGGGAGAGAGAACGCAATTATTGCAGGGAGGTAAAGCCCGCTGCTGCCCCCTGCTGGGACAGGTTCTGCACTGATGCAGGTTCTTCTAGAACTCATCTACTCTGTTTATTTCTCTCCATCACCGTCGTGACCTCTAACCCTGGGTCAGCTGTCAAACCCCCTTCACGTCAAAGAAAACAAACTTGAAGATATTTTAATTGTTAGTCATCATGCGTTTATCTTTTTGAGCGATGCCTCCTCTTGTTTGGAGTTGAAAGTGTTGGCATGTTTAAGTGCATCTTGAGTTGCTGTGAACATAAAGAACAGTGAGGTTTATTTAGTGCTGTTTTGGGTCAGGTCCGGTCTGTACTCATCTGGTTCAGGAACACCTCATAAGAGCCACAACCAAAATCACATAACAAATGAGTCCCACCGACAAAAAACACATTACGTTTCTAAATAAAACCATCTGAAGAAACTTAGCAGGCTCCTTAACATCCACTAAGACATATAGATAACGCGTCACTGTCGTTCAGCACCAACACCAAACTGTTGTCCGTTTGAAGCGACCTCTCGTTGACAATATTCTGACTGGATCCTTTTAGGTCGTAGAGTCAGTGTGTGGTCCTTCTCAGTTTGTTGCGTTGTCTTTATTTTACGTTTCTATTTGTGACTGGTCAGAAACATGATCTGTGTTGAAGCTCCAGGTTGTGTTCCAATGGTCACTTACCCTGTTTTGATGTGGAAACCATGGAAATGAAATCCATATGCCATCCAAACGAAGTCCATCATGAGGATATTTGTCTTGCGTTAAGCATGTACTGCCTGTGCCATTTTGTCTCGTATTTGACTGATATTTAAGATTCACAGGGATTGTGCAGCTTAGACTAACAAGTCTAACTATTTACTAATGAGTGTTGAAACATCAATACTAGTGGGCTGATCACTTGAGTTTATTCATTCACTTTTCCCTGTTCTAGTGCCTGCTAGGTGTCTTGCCACACTGGATCATGGTTACTGCATGGGTTCACACTTGACACTGTCTTTTCTGTATTGTCACTATTGATGGATCAAACGCATCTATTTAGAAGCGGAGTCGGAGAGAAGTAGAAGGCTCATTTAAAGTTGGAGTTGGAACAAATCTTTTTAGGCTTTTGAATGATATGGTGAAACACTGCCACCTAATGTTGAGTGATGTCACTGTTTTTGCACAAGCTGTTCTTTAATCAACGGCTCTTTTTATTTACGTAAGAGTTAAGAATCATAACGAGACCACCGAGATCCTTCTGTTGTCTGTAATGTAATGTGACGCACCCTGTAATGTTATATCACTGAGCCTATACAACCAGAGAGAATCTTGTGGTTCAGTGTCAAACTAAAAGCCCTCCGTGCCACGGTGTATGGTTGTACCAAAAATCTTGGCGGGACTTTTACTTTGTGAATCTGGAATCCACCTCTGGAGCCTAGTAGTTGTTTGTCATGAATCCACCGTCATTTTGTAGGTTATGCTCTTGGTACAGTACTTAATGTATTGTCAGGAATGTCAAAGTGACCTGCCATCAATGTATATTATTATATATACTGAGTATGTATTACAATTTAAGGCTATTGTGAATTGCTGCATTTTACTGTCATAACTAGCCGACTAAAGTTTTGTCTGATTTCAGACCTGTAGAATTGGTATTCCAAATGAGATATTTGCTTTACTTCAGTTGATTGGTTGTCGGTCATTTCTATTTGTCCTTTTCCAAATAAGCGTTCTGCTTTGTTTATTGGTTGATTGTTTGTTAAACTAATAAAGAATGATCTTTTTTGTATTGTACATAATATTGATGTGTTACGTTTATATATTCTCTCCATCATAGAAAAATGATGGAGAGAATGAATAATCCCAAGAGGTGAAGAAAAATGATGGAGAATAAGAAAATCTCAAAAAGAGGGAGAAAAATTATAGATAGAATAAAAAAATCCCTCAAAATAGGTGAAGATCATGGAAAAATCATGGCTTACAGTTAGATTTGAACCAGCAACCCCGTGAACTTGGGTTTCATACAATACCCCTAGACTACAAGTGCAAGTGATCAAGGGAAAGACAGAGGTCAACATGGAAAGAATGAAAATCCCAAATCAGAGGTGAGGAGAAAGAGAACTAGAGAGAGAGAACTAGAAAATGTAATTCCACGTGAGGAATTACTTGTGCATAGGAATGGCTGTAATCATTGAGATACATTTTGTTGAGGTAGGGATCGAACCGCCAACCCTCCTGTTGTGGAACACACGCTCTACCCACTGAGCTATGCCGTCCAGTTGACAGCCAGAAAGCAAATAGTAGAGTCAAAGGTAACAATGGAAAGCTAGGCTCAATGTTATCTCTAGTGTTAAGTTTACAAAAATGAAAAATGCATGGCGATTTCCGGATCTGATATTACTGTGGTCTGCCCCAAGTAGAGACCTCCACTATCATGCGTTTTGGCCGCCTAATGATGCAGTCGAAAAAGCATGTGTATTGCGTGCTCATGTAAGTAAACAACATGGAGACACTGGTAGAGGAAGAACTGATCATCTTACTACTGTTAAGACAGCGACAGAATTGAAAGTGACGCACGATCGCCCCCAAGTTTCTTGTCAGTATTGCACCTTGCGGACACGTCGTCTTTGCTTGCAACAACGTGCGCGACTGATGCACCAAGCTTTCACAGAATACGCATGGCAACCATGATCCGTACACGTATGCGTTGTCTGCAGAAAGTCAATTCCAGCCCTTAGCGGATACCATTCCTTACCCTTCTGCCGCGACGCTACCCCCAACCACTAGGTGGCTGCACCTATAACTATTTGTACACCAACTACATATACCGGTAGAGGAGGCGTTAGAACAAGAGAATACAAAGCCACACTTTTGTAACTAGCTCAGGGAGTTTATTAAATAAAGCCGTCTGTTCCTAAAGTAGGTTCGTGTTTAATGAAGAAACATTACATGGTACCAGGAGTGGTTCCAGTCCAGTCCAATAGAAGTCATGGAAAGTGTGAAGCCGCCTGAACCTCTGAATTGGACTGGAAATGTGGATTGCGAGTGGAAAACGTTCAAGCAACGATTCATGCTTTATCTGCAAGCCCTCGGACTGGATGACAAGCCTGATGCACGGTTGATTGCACTGCTTCTAACCATTGCGGGGCCGCAAGCAGTGGAGGTATTCAACACGTTTGTGTTTGATGGCAAGGATGACGAGGAAAACTTTGAAACGGTCCTGAAAAAGTTTGATGAACACTGTTCGCCAAAGAAGAATGAGATGTACGAACGGTGTGTGTTTCTCTCGCGCATTCAAATGCCAGCAGAAAGCATTGATGCCTTTGTAACGGACTTGAAACGGACTGAAAGCTAGAACGTGTAACTTTGGAGTGCTTCAGGAGTTAATGACACAAAATTGAGAGAAAGATTGCTGCGGGAAACTGAGCTTACTTTAGTTGGAGCTATGAAAATATGCCATGCTAGTGAGTTAGCTCAGCAACATGCAAAAACGTTCGGTGAGTGTTCAAAGGAACAAGATGACACCGCAGTAGCTACAGTGTCAAGAAGGACACAGAGATATACCACATAAAAAATAAGCAACAGAACACAGAAAGGTATATGTGCAAACTCGGCTCCCAACATGCACCTAAACAATGCCCAGCATATGTCTATAACCAATGTAAAGGAAAAAATCATTATGTGAAGCAATGCTTTTCCAAAGGGAAACAGAGCAGAGGTGAACATGTGCATACAGTTCATCTCTGTAAACGGCTCTTGCCATTTCAGTCATAAAGAGACAGAACAGCAAATGCCAAACGTGAACAGTGTTGAGCAGGACAAGTGGATTGTGCCATTACAAATAAATGGAGCTGTCATTCCTCTCAAACTGGACACAGGGGCCCAAAGCCAACATAATGAGTGAACGTGACATCAGAGTCATGGTAAAACCACACATTCATCCCAATTCAGTGAAGCTAAAAGCCTATAATGGACAGCAAATCAACACAAAAGGCACGTGCAAACTAAAGGTGAAAATTAAAGAAAAGGAGTTCATGTTTGTTGTTGTTCCAGAAGAACATGACTCACTACTAGGTGACAAAGCATGTGAAAATGTAGGCCTAGTTAAAAGAGTGTACTGCATAAACAACATCAGTGCACAACATAATGTAGAGTCAATGGTGGATCAGTATTCAGACATCTTCCACGGGTTTCGTGTCTTTCCATTCACCTACAAAATACAACTGAAGGATGATGCTCAGCCGGTCGTTCATACTCCTAGGCGTGTACCAGCACCTCTGCGTGAAAAGTTAAAAGAAAAACTTGACCGTATGACATCCCTTGGGGTCATAAAGAAAGTGGAGGAGTCCACAGAATGGGTGAATTCGATGGTGTGTGTCAGAAAACCAAATGGAGATTTGCGCGTTTACATGGATCCAAAAGATCTGAACAACATTAAAAGATTATCAAATCCCAACCAGTGATGAGATTACAAGTGAGATGGCCGGTGCAAAGTGGACTGGACGCTTCTCAAGGGTTTTGGCAGTTGAAACTGCATGAGTACAACAGTACAAAGTATTGCACATTCAATACACCATATGGCTGTTACAGTTTCCAAAGGTTGCCTTTCGGAATATGCTCTGCTCCAGAAGTGTACCACCAGGCCACAGAGCACATGATAGAAGGCGTGGAAGGCGTACATGTGAATGTAGACGACATTGTTCTCTGGGGAGCTACACTTGACCAGCACAATGAAAGGCTCATCAGAGTGCTTCAAAGAATCCAGCAGTATGGACTGAAGTTGAACAGAGCAAAGTGTGAGTTTTGTGTAAAGGAAATCACCTTTCTGGGAGACAAGTCGTCAGAAGCAGGTGTGGAGCCAGACAAGAGCAAGGTGAAAGTAATATTGGAAATGCCAAGGCCTGAAGAAAAAAACAGGTTTGTTAAGGGCGTTAGTTATGACCAATGTCATTGGAAAATTCAAGCCTAATTCATCATCTAAGACTGTGCATCTTAGAGAGTTGTTGCCGGACAAGCGTGAGTTTAAGTGGATGGCTGATCATGAAGAGGAGTGGGCACGTCTGAAAACCACTCTGACCACAGAGCCCGTGTTGACATTCTTTTGATCCCTCCAAAAAGATCAAAATATCCACTGACTCTTCCAAGGACGACATCGGAGCTGTATTACTACAGGCTAAAGGAGAAGATTGGAAGCCAGTCGCTTATGCATCAAGAACGATGACCATCACGGAATGTCGCTATGCACAAGTAGAAAAAGAGTGTCTAGGACTGTTGTATGGATTTCAGAAGTTCCACGGATATGTTTATGGCCTTCCAAAGTTCGTGGCTGAGACAGACCACAAGCCGTTGATATCCATCATGAAGAAAAACCTCAGCGAGATGTCACCACGCATTCAAAGATTGATGATGAAGTTACAACGCTTGATTTTGACTTGATATACACACCTGGCAAAAACATAATGCTTGTGTTTCACAGAAACAGACGTCACTCTCCATGTTGACTTGATCACACAGTCACTGCCTGTGTCTGATATGAAATCCAAGCAGATCACTACAGAAACACGGAAAGATGCAGGTTTACAGAGCGTCATCAAGCTCCTGAATGAAGGTTGGCCAAGAGGTGAGTGTCAACAGTACTACAACATCAGAGGTGACCTGAGTGTTGTCAATGGGCTGCTTCTGAGGGAGAACAGAATCATCATTCCTCGGTCATTGAGACCAGATATGCTGAAGAGACTACATGAGGGGCACCTGGGTATGGTAAAATGCAAGAGGAGAGCCCGCACAGCTATCTATTGGCCAGGAATCAACGCAGACATAGACAGGATGGTCTCAAGCTGTGACCCCTGTCTAAAACATCAATCGAAACAGCCAAAAGAGCCTATGAAAATCACAGACTTACCTGATGGACCATGGCAAAAAGTTGGGACAGACCTGCATCACTTAGCTGGAAAGAATTACCTTCTGCTAGATTATCTGTCAAACTACCCAGAGATAGCACTACTTTCCAGCATGTCTGCGACCAGTGTAATCAATCACATGAAGTCCATCTTTGCGAGACATGGTATTCCCCAGATTGTCTTCAGTGACAATGGTCCATCATATAGTTGTAAAGAATTCCAGTGTTTTGCAGAAGAATATGACTTTAGACACGTGACATGTGGCACGTGAAGCCCTCTGTATGCCCAATCAAACGGTAAGGCAGAGAAAAGAGTTCACATAGTCAAACAATTGCTCAAGAAAGCACAAGACAGTAATTCAGATCCATATTTAGCTTTATTGAGTTATTGAGCATCACCACTTGAACATGGCATGTCCCCTGCTGAACTTCTTATGGGACATAGGCTACACACCACAATTCCATACACAGAACGAAAGCAGAACAGAGTGAAACTGAAACAAAGGCTTCTACAAAGGAGACAAAAAGCAAACTACGACAAGTGCACAAGAAGCCTAGGGCCACTGGCAAGACATGATGCAGGGAGAATCCAAGATACCAACACCTGGACAAAGAGAGCCACTGTTCTGGAGGAAACAGAAGAAAGACTGCAAGAACAACCAGCTATGGAAGATTCAGCCGACACCGCATCAGCTGAAACACCGCCTGCAAAAGATGAACTAGCTGAGCAGAATGGCTTACTTGTGTTGAGAAGGTCCACATGCAGTGTCAAACCGCCAGACAGACTGAATCTTTAAAGACAATGAACCTGTATCCTTAAAAAAAAGTTGAAGAATTAACTGAATTGAAGCATGGACATACTGGTCCTTAAGTGATGACAGTCTTTGCAAGATTGAGCTTGAGTTGATGCGCAGTAGTCCAAGAGCTGAAGACTTCCAAACATTCTGAGATGCGTGTTGCAATCAGAATGTCTGAGGGGGGGAAGGAAAGGAACAGTTGATTGTTGTCTGCATAACAGTGATAGGAGAAGCCGTGTGATGTGATTACAGAGCCTAGAGATCTGGTATATAGGGGGAACAGAAGCGGTCCTAGTACTGAGCCTTGAGGGACACCAGTGTTTAGCTAGCGGGGTTTGGACAGGGAGCCATTCCATGAGACCTGATGAGTGCGATCCATAAGGCAAGATGTGAACCAGGCTAGCACAGTAATGCCGAGTTCAGCGAGGGTGGCGAGTAGGGTGGTTCACGGTGTCGAACACCGCAGTCAGGTCGAGGAGAACAAGCACCGATGAGAGGGAAGAGGCTTTGGCGGCACGAAGGGACTCACCGTCACCGTCAGGAGGGCCGTCTCTGTAGAGTGTGCAGTCTTGAAGCCAGACTAATGAGGATCAAGCAAGTCATTTTCCGAGAGGTAGGAGGACAGTTGGTTAGAGACTGCACATTCCAGGATTTTACAAAGGAAAGATAGCAGAGATCTGTAGTTCTGGATGTCGGCAGTGTCGAGGGTAGGTTTCTTGAGGAGTGGTTTGTGGTAACCACAAATTACAATGTGCCTAATTACCTTTGTTAAGCCTAGAACAACAGGACTAAAAAAATGGGATTCGATGTCACACCCAATGGCCAATTAAACCTAGAAAAATGACATGCCAATTACTGGGAACTGTCGAGTTCAGTTCCCATGGCCAGATTTATGATTAGATGCCATTTGAAATCCAATTACTCAGTTAGATCAATAGAATGCAATGGAATTATTTGTGCACAGGAATGCCCGTAATCATTGCGATACATTTGGTTGAGGTTGGGATCGAACTAGAGCCCTGCTTTGGTTTGACTGTTTTCTTCATCCTACTCCTTCCCGCTCCCGCTGAATTCCTGACCATTACCGCCCACGACCGCAGGATGTGTGTACATTCCCGCCCACGTCCACAAAACTCTGATCATTTCCTCCCGCACAATAATGTAGATGCATTGATTTTGTGTCTTCTCCCGTCCCGCAGGAGAAAACACGTAATTTTATAGGCTATTAATAAAGAGAAGAGATGAGGTAAAACATCTCGTACATCAAATTTGCCATATTTAGCGGCGCCATTAACAAAGTGTTGCGATATGTCAACAAAGCCTTTCCCGGTGACGAAGTTATATGGCCGTATGTCTCTAGACAACACACTTCCACACATTTCACTATAGTTTGTTGTTTAATGTGTGTAGGGAGAAGTGCTTTATCTTTGAAAAGCAGCTTACTTTGACCGGGGAGAACAGAGCAGGTGTGTCGCCTCAAACCAGAGGTCCCAGATTTGCGTCCGTTGTAGACGTTAGACATTTGAAGACATTTGTAATACAGTTTGAATGAAAGTTCAGTCGTTTAGCCTCCATTAATTGCAGAAATTTGGTGTGAAGAAGTATGACGAAAAGTGATATCTAGATTGTGCATTCCTGTGCACAATAATAATAATAATAGATGTTAGGCGGACCGCGGTCATAGATCAGATCTGCCGTCTCTCTGTTGTGATACGCATTTTGGCCAGTAGAGGGAGACAAACACCGATTTAAGACGTCGGGGACTAAGCAATATCCTGCAGCAGAAGAGATTCGCGGATTGTAACATCAAATTATTGACAGGTGTTCGTTTTTCATAAGCAAGGTTAGAAAGGTCACCATTTAAATTGTGGTCAGTCTGATAGAATCAATGTCTTAATGGAACATCCAAGAAACATGCTGATCATACCATGGGAGATGTTTGCCATGAAATATGTTTTTGTTTTGATTATCAAACTTAGATGGACTAGTCCGTCCTTATATTCTGTGGAAGCAGTCTCGGTGTTTCCAGGCCTGGCCTGACTTTAACACTGACTGGCCGGGACAACTCCTGACAACCAATTAGTTCCTGTTGTCCAAACGTATCGGCCAGTTGATTTTGACAAAGGACTTTCAGTTTGATGTGGTTTGGAGGGGCGGGGTGTGTAAGCACAAACTTATTGACTATGAGGAAAAGTGGTCATGCCTCCATGCTGAGCGAGGGAAGCATGAGTAGACACACCTGGAACTGACATGTGGATCAACCAGTCAACCGCGTCCAACATCAAGTCCATTTACTTCATTTGGCCCCAGAAACCCCCTAACGTAGACCGTCTCTCTCTCTCTCTCTCTCTCTCTCTCTCTCTCTCTCTCTCTCTCTCTCTCTCTCTCCTTCTCTCTCTCTCCCTCTCTCCCTCTACAGGCCCTTGCTCAGCAATTACTGCAGCCCAGCTGTGGTGCCCCCCAGGGACCCTCAGTCACCCAGGGCTGTCTTTCCACCGCCTACATTTATCTTCAGCGATATACCGAAGAGGAACCACAAGCGCTTCAGCAGGTGGTGCTGAAGCCACTCAGAGACCCGGCGGTCAGGGGGTCCGGGGACGCGAATCGACATCGTCCTCGGAATACGAGCTTGTTAAAGTCCTTTGAGCGCCGTACGGCGGTGACAAAGGCTCCACAAAGAGGGTTGCCGGGACTTGAATGTGGATTGTGTGACAGCTTAGCGAGTTAAATTGATGTTTCTAAAGCCAGGGTGTGTGAGCGCAGGAAGTGTATCCCATGGGGAGAAGCGGGCGGGTGGAAACCCAGGAAGTAGTGAGCAGATAAAGTGTGTGTGGGGGGGGGGGGGATTATGTGTTGAATGCAGCGCGCCGCCCCGCCCCCGTCTGTCTGAAGAAACCCCGGATGCAGTGTTTCCAGGTTAATAACACAGCGGCCCGGTGTGTGAGGACTGTGAGGCGTTTCATGTCGGACCCGTTCAGAAAGACCAGGGCGACATGTGCAGAGCCTTTGTGTGGGAGGAACCCGTCTGGGCGGAGGATGTGGTCGCATTCTTCCCCCGAACCTGCACAGGTGATGGTTCTAAAAATAGCCCATATGGGACAATACGGGAACGCCGCAGAGCACAATGCCGCGGAGCGAGGGCGCTCGACTCCCGGGAGGTTGAACTCCCGACCCCGGCCCTGTAGCTACGGGGCACGGGGAGGTCGGAGGTCGTTGGGTCCACGGAAGGGTTGGGTTCCCTTTCTCCAATGGTTTGGATGAAAACATCTGTGAAATTAATAAATTGGCCAATATTGTGGTGCGGTATGAGACAGAGTTAGCAGTTGAACGTTTTGAGTTCTGATGATTTAATAACATAACAACTTGCTCCAGAGAGGAGGTATTATGAAGATAAGAGTCATCACTGAGTCACGGTCTGGTTTGGTGCTGGTCCAGTACTGGTCCGGTGCTGGTTCCAGTGCGTGACCGTGGCCACTCATCAGGGTGGGAAATGTGTGACGGAAACCCGTTACGTGTGATGCTTGTTTACATTGCGGGGGATGATTCAGCAGAGGGTCTGGTCCGACCGGACCCCCGGACCCCCGGGCCCCCGGGCCTGTTGCTTCCTCCGTCATTTCAACAAACACAAAGTTGTCAGTCGCCTTTGAAGCTTTTCACGGCGCGCTGATTAATTTGTCCCTCATCCTGCAGGTTTTGGAGGTCACAACGCGCTCTCACCCACATGTTCAGGCTCATCTAATTACTGAAATATAGGATTGCTGTCCGATGAAAGTCTGCCATGTAATTCTTTACAGCGTTTATTTTTGTATTTTTAGTGCGGGCCTCTTCGCTTTTATCTCAGCCCTCTTTTCTTTAAGAGCTTATCAAATAGAAAGCACATGACGGTCTCCATTAAAGCTATGTTCCATGTTCACACACACACACACACACACACACACACAGTGTGTGTGTGTGTGTGTGTGTGTCTGTGTGTGTGCATAGTGGGAGGGAGGGAAGGGGGGTTGAGACGGAGGAGTAAAGCACATCTGTGGTGCAGTGTTAATTATGAGGAACGACTGAAGAAGGGATAGAGGGAGGGAGGGAGGGAGAGAGAGGGGAAGAGAATGGGGCCTTTGGAATGGGTTGGTTGGTTGAGTTGGTGGTAGAGGTGGAGGTGGAGGTGGTGGTGGTGGTCGTGAAGGATGTGGTGAAGGTGGATGATGGTGACGTGGTGGTGGAGGTGGAGGTGATGGTGAGGGTGCGGACCAATTTCCTGGTCATTGTTGAGCTGTGTCTAAGTGCATATGCACACATCTGTGTACACATGTCTGTGTGAGTGTGTGTGTGTGTGTGTGTGTGCGTGTGTGCATGTGTGTGTGTGTGCAAGCGCAATCCCAAGAAAACAAAAAAGCATTCATGGGAATTGGTGACAGAGCTCTGGGTGGAACAACAAGCTGTAAAGTGATTTGGTTTGATTCAGCTGCTCTGTGTCCGTCCCTTGAAGAGGCAGAATCAACACAGCCTGCATGACAGCTCCTAACAGGAACCCGCCAGGGTCGAGTTATCAGAGCCGCACTGTCAACTCCTTCTCCTAAACCAATCACATCCCGACCTCAACAGGGTCCATTTATGTCACATATAATTTCAATATAGAATGTAGAATATAGAACGATTGCTGGTTAGGAACGAAAAGTAATGACATTCCAACTAGCAAAACATTAGAATCACCAGTGAGTTACTTTCAAGATCAGAATGTATTTTTAAGCTAGCTGAGGAAGCTACAAAACAAATGAGGCTCACCACCTTTCATAACTCTGTTTATAATTAACATTTGGGGGATTATATTTAGGTGATTTTCACACACCCACTCTGTTTTATGAATCTTGTAAACAGGAAAGTGGTGCGAGGATTTAGTCATAAAGAAAACACGAGGAGCAGGTGTGAATCAGGTGTGAATCAGGTGTGAATTCTTCTTGTCTACTTTCATGCGTCATTAAACCCTTCGCGGGGTTCTGGGGTTTTATGACGGTCGCCACGTACAATAATGAAACAGTTTCTGAGGTTTCCTTACAGGGTTTGGACTGAGCAAGACTGTTGCTGTTGAGTATTTCTGCTCCCAGACGGTCACAAAGTGTCTTTGTGTGTTTCGTCCACGCAGGAATAGTTCTGCTGTGTAGGTTGTCCACTGGGCCAATTACAGTAAGTGAACCTACAAGGATTAGAGACAAACAAATAATAGGAACATGCAATAATACTTTAGCAAACAGCATCTGCAAGCAAAACCCTTTCGTAAACAAAATGTCACCGCTAAACGAACGCAGCACAGTGTAACGCGGCGAAACAGTCTTAATGAAACACGGCTTTAAAACTATTGTTCACGCTGAACCATTCAACTTGTTGTCATCAAGAGCATCCAGAGAAAATCAAGACGGGTCCTCGGCCACAGACACAAGTCTTACACTCACATCTTAGCATATCCAACCCTAACCTGCGGACAGCTTTATGTCCTTTCAGTTTGGGCAGTTGGAGAGCCGCCCGCTGGACGAGGGCTTGGTTCCGCTGGAGACCAGCCCAAACACACAGCCCAAGGCGACTGCCGACGCGAGAAAAGCCGAGCTGACGTCTCGCTAACCTCCTGCCGACGCCTCGACTCAGACGCCTTCAGCGCCTCTCGCCATGGGCCGGCCCGACGGAGCCTCCTGGAGGCCCCGGGGCCTTCAGGGGGCTGTCTCTGCTCTCTGCCCCTCTGGGCCGCGCCATCCGGCCCCACGGAGACGAGCGCGTCCTGCACAGCTAATCCATTCTGTGAGACCACACGACGGCGAGACAGAGGAGAGACTTCACGGTGAACTCTCACTGAGGCCCTGACAGCTCAACACATCAGCAGCGTGATGGAGCGGTGGTCTCTCTGTGGCGAGTTAAACAAACACTGCGGAGGGGTTATTTATAGCCCTGTTTAATACGGTCTGTGTGAACCCGAAGAGAGCTTTTTCCATCTAAGGTACAACATTGACAGCGAAGATGACGCGGGTCCATTTGTCAGGCCGGAGTGACAATGCCAAACCAATAAAGTTGGGGACTTTCAAGGCTCGGGAAGTGAGTGTGGTTCTGTTCTGCTGAGGCTCACTGGCCAACACACAGTTCATAAAGAACACTCGACAAAGCAATCTTCTGGACTGTACCAAAGGCCAGAGACAAGCAGGAGGGGCACATTGTTCAGATGGAGGCTAAAAGAGATGCATTTGCCTGGAAAGGTACAATCAACGATCAGTTTTCCCGATTTTGCACGCGGCCCGTGGCTAAACTTAAATACTTGTTTCCAAACGGCTGCGCCAAAAAAGTGTCCTCCACAGCCCTGTTTCTTGTTACGCAACAGGAAGTTCTCGAGTTACGTTGTGGTTTGGTCCTAATCACTGGCCAGGTGACAAACAGAAAACAAAGACAAGAATCAAACACAGAGGCTGATGGTCCTGGTGTGGGCAGAGCCCAGTAATTCCCAAACATTCACAGTTCCGAATAGATCCCTGGGGGCCCAAAACCACACGGGGGTCAGCGCTGGTCGGCGGCGAGGAGCCTGGTCAGCGGTGTGGTTAGCTCACAGCGGTGGTTAGCGCACTGCCTTGTGTGGTCGGGGAGCTTCTGCTGAGCTCCCAACAGTGGTCCTCATGGTTGCTTCTTCTGCCTGTCTGTATGGACAGACCTCCACACCTTCTGCGCTCTCTCTCTGTGGTCTTCATTTAGCTCCCTCTGGAAGCCTGAGAGAGGCTTGCTCTTCGGCTGACCTCACCACGTTCCTCGTAGATCCTTCCAGCGCTGCTCCAGCGTGCATCTCCTCTCAGTGACCTCTTCCGAAGAAGACCATCCTGGCGGCCATACTGGAGGTGTCAATATTTTGCCTCCTCAGCATACTGAGACAGACGTTGTCATGGTGTCATCAGTGTTTATCTGTCCTTTGATGTGCTGCCTCCCGTCTCTCCCCCTTTCAGTTCCTCTTTTTTTCTTCCCCCCGTTGTTTTAGAGGAACCTTTGCACGTGGTTTTGGGTCGTCCACAGTCCTGCTACGTGGCCTGACCGCCTAGCGAGCATGTTAGGTTATTCTCTGGCTTGTTCAATCGAGACCCTTGACTTCCCGAAACCAGATTGTCTGACTTCCGAGTAGCACGCCATTCCTTTGCCCCTCTCTCTCTCTCTCTCTCTCTCTCTCTCTCTCTCTCTTGCTTTCTCTCTCACTCTCTCGCTCTCTCTCTCTTTTTTTCTCTCCCCGTCGTGACGAGACGCAGGTCCGGCTCGAAGCCGTCGGCGCACGCATACGAGCCGCGCCGATAAATCAAACGGGGCCCGGGACCATGTCGGTCGATTTCCACCTCATAATGATGGAACGCCAAAGAGATATAGAGTGCAAAGTGATTCAGAGCAGAGCCAGCCGCGCAGCAGCGAGCCCTCGTCCGGGGCGCCCGGGGTCCGGGGGTCCGGGCCCCCAACCATTGATCTCCATTACCGGCTCCCCCTTTGTAGTCGGCGCGGTGCTTGTGAGCGCGGGGGCCCTCGCGCGCACACAGGGTATTATTTGTTTCTTGATGCACTGCAGGTAGTTCCACGGCAGACGTCCGCATCAGGAACGCACTCGACGCGGGTTTCCCCCGTCTGAATGACTCCCAGACAATTCGACGCAAATCGTTAGCATTTCACTGTTTAGCGTTTGGACCGCACGGCGCTGGGTTTAGATTAAGAGCTCGGGTTTTTCGGGTTCGGCCAAAAAATAAAACTACACCTCCACGTCAGGTTTATAAGTTGTGATTTGTGATTAGTTGTTTGGCCGGCGTGATTGAATATGACACTAGTATGGAAACTAATTCCTTAATGTGAAGGTTCTTTAATTTGGAGCGTGTACTTCTGAACCCGTGAGTTAAAAGTGATTGATTTTTTTAGGGAGGTAACTTCCTGTGTGTGTGTTCGAGAAAAAAAAAAACCCAGAACAGCTGCGGCCGCTTCAATCTGTTGGCTCACTTAATGCATATCTTTCCGTACGGAGCGATGCTATGACACTCTGAACAAAAACCATACCACGTTACCGATCCATGTTTCTGTCACAGTGCATTAGAGTCTCTGTGTTGTGGGAACGTTCACCGTAAACCCTTTCATTCTCTCGGCATGAAACTGAAAATGGCCAGCTCCGGTACGTACCACGTCCCTCGGGGGATGTGAGATTAGAATAACTTTATTTTCGAATACATTCATGCAACATCAGGAAATAAAAGGAGAAGAGCAAAAGAACCAACAGATCTGTCTTAGTGTGATGGTGAAAAACATTCTGCGAGTCTAAAATTAAAATTATTATTGTTATTATATAATTATTGTCATACTTGCATAGGGTTGACTATGAACTCAAATAGGGCTTTGGGTTGGCGGTGGTTTTGAAAGGCTTCAATAAATGCGGTCTGTATAGACATTGTGGATACTAGTCAACCCCTTGGTGACCTGTATCTGCATTCACTCTCTAACCCCTACCTGCTCCCCAGTGACCTGGATCTGAATTCACTGTCTAACCCCTACCTGCTCCTCAGTGACCTGGATCTGAATTCACTGTCTAACCCCTACCTGCTCCTCAGTGACCTGGATCTGAATTCACTGTCTAACCCCTACCTGCTCCTCAGTGACCTGGATCTGAATTCACTGTCTAACCCCTACCTGCTCCTCAGTGAACTGGATCTGAATTCACTAGAGCGGGTGGACAGAGCAGGGCGTCCACTAACCGTCGGGTCGGCGGTTCGATCCCCCTCCGCCAACTGTCCACATGTCGAACCCCACAAATGTACTGATTGTAAGTCGCTTTGGACAAAAGCGTCTGCTAAATGCCCCCTTTAACCCCTACCTGCTCTTTGGTGACCTGTATCTGACACTGACAATCTTTCACCACATCATGAATCACTCACTTTCCCAACCCCTAAAGAGTTAAAGACTTGTGTATTCAGAACAATCAGGCTTGAGAGCAGTGTTCCTTAATGCCATAACAACAAGAAACCTTCTGTTGTCATCAGTGCCAGTCTTTCTGCAGTCTGGTGATCATCTGACTGTTATTCAAGCCCCCGTCTCGACTGTCACAATGAGGAACAAACCCTGCGCTGGGGCCCCCGGGGGCCTCCGTGAAGAAAGTAAATACCAAAACAAACGACAAAACAACACAACCCAAAGATCTAAATTAAGGCTGAGACTGACATGCGCTGCCGAGAAGGTTGTAATCAGAGCTGGCTCCGCCACAGAAAGAGAGACCCATCTGTCCCTCCGCGAACCCACGCACACACACACACACACACACACGCACACACGCACACACACAACAACAACAACAACAACAACAGAATACCATTCTGGCAGAACCTCACAGGGACTCCTCACACAGGGAGGACATTGCTGTCAGCTGTGGTTGCTTCAGAAGCTCGCCTTGTCGCTGGCGTCCCACGCGTCCGCGGCGTTCATCGGCTCCGATGGACGCCACGGCCAGTCCTGTGTTGCGTTAGCGCCACCAGCCAGCAGACAGAGCTGCTCCAGCCAGAGGACAGACAACGTGGGGGATGAACCCTGATGAACAACAGCGACGGTGAACAATGAGAACCTCCACAGATAACGTGGTGCCCTCAGGGAATCCATGCCTCGCTTTTATGTAGACATCATAACAGCGAGTGCTTTGGTAGTTCTACTGAATTCTAAAGATGCCTCGGGTCGGCCCCAGAGCTTATTGAGATGGCAAATCAATAGAGTAGAACAATAGACCAGCAGAATGAATATGTTGAAAGCCATGTGAGACCCAACATACAATATCATTATGTTTAATTCAGTGAAACCCACAGAGCCGTCCGTCCATCACGGCAGACCCCGTGATGACGGGGGTTGGCGAGGCCTCTCAAAACCCTGATTTTGGGCTTGAATAAAAGTAGATGGACCTTGGGTATTGCGTGTGTTATTATGAAAGCATCTCCCAGCTTGGAAAATGAACGGTGCACGAGCCAATACAGTGATATTGACCTCAAATGAGTGATGTGTGTTATTTTCATTCAAGCCTTCGCGCATACTTTTTTTGAAAAGAACGACGTTGGCGTTTTCATGCTGGTGCCACAGGACGGGTTTGAACTGCAGACCAGAAGTTTAGACGTGGAGGAAGGGGGGTGCTCGGCGCGGCCTCTCCTCCAGGGGGCAGTGTTTGACAAACACACGCCGGCTTCAGCCCTCGCGCGTCCAAATAGACTTTTAAAATACATAGAAGAGTTGAAAAGCCTTCGGCCTGCGTCCTTCCCTGCAAGTATTTTGTCCAAACCACAGACTGGGAGGATTCTCGATCCAAATACGCGTTTAAACGAACCAATCAGCGAACAACCGATGGGCCTGTTGGATACGTGACACGTTGATGAGCAGCATTAAAGTTAATATTGTAAGGTGTTTATTCACAGAGAAGCACTTTCTTTTTTATTTTTACGCGTATCCATCAGATCGGCCAGCCAACAGAAATGTTTCTACTCGGAGGACCAAACATCATTTGCAGCGTCACTGGAAC
>OMKQ01045920.1:0-10209 GCA_900302335.1 Phycis phycis
GGGGGGGATTAGGGAAATAGCTTAAGACTGCATTTCCCATGAGATATTTTGTCTCTTACATTAACTTGCTAGTCAGGTATGCTTGCAGGAAATAATTGCAGTTGTTTGGAAAAACAGCAATTCTGCAATTTGCTAATATATCCATAATTGAATGCCTAATTTGTGCAACATACCACATAGAATTCAAGTTAAATGGGAAATTCAACCGAATGGTGGGGTAAGCATTGCAATTGCATTGGAAAAATATATCTTAGTTGCTCATGTCGGCAATTTCATCCATTGGATCAAAATCAAATTGATGATGTTGGTAACGAATTCAACCTCTAATAGGTTCCCCGGATACTTAATTGGACTCCACAAAGACAGACCACACAGACACACACCTGTTTTCCACTTCGATTACTTCCTCCTCAATGTCAAAGTCGTTGACCACGTCGTGGTTCTCGGGAGGCGGGGCCAACACCTCTTCCTTCACGCGGCAGACGGCGTCCCACAGGGTTACACATGAAGCACACGTCAGTCTCTCCTCTGCTTGCTGTAGTTTGTTTACCAACTCATCAAAGCATGAGTAGAGGCTAGTCGTCGACTAGTCAGACTAAAACTAATCTCTTTGCCTCTAAAGCTGCAGCAGGGAAGACTTGTGAGCAGTGCAGAGAGAGAGCAAAAAAGAGGAGATTTTGAAAATAAATAAGTCCTCAAGCCCCCTGGTGTGGTTTGAGTGGTTGAGGGTTGAGTGCATGCATGTGATTGACAGTCAAGATGGATTCTCCGTACCAATCAGGGAAGAGTGGTCAGAAATGAGTTGGTAGAAATGAGTTGGTAGAGGTCTAAAATCTAAACCGTCTAATTCAGAGGCAGGTGCAGTCAACTCAAAACAGATATTCTGACAGAGCATTTCCCTCACTAATTTCTCACGAATGGCTATGGCAATTCTAACAAATTACACTTAAATTACAGCTCTTAATTGTCATCTACAGCACCATCAACTCCTGTATTACCAAGTCATATATGATCTTATCTTTCCACTTACCAGACCCTCCTCTCTGGTGCCCATCATCATGATCTTGGTGTTGGGCTTAAGCTTCAGAGAACCCAGCTTCACCACATCCTCTGCTGGTTTACCTGCAGGAGGAGGGTCAATGCATAGTCCATTTAAAATAGTTTAGCTCACGTGACAGGTAGCTAAAGGTGACAGGTGTAACGATGAATAATTATATATCACACAAAATTTGTATAAGCAAAGTTCCTACAGGGATAACGGTTAGGGGGTTAGCGCTAGGATTGGGGCCGAAAATTACCTTTCACCTTGAGTCCCAGGAGCTTCTGTCTCTCTGGCAGAACGCCGGTCAAGGACTTAATCGACTGTTTTAGGTCCATTACGGTGTCTTCCTCAGACAGAGAACGTATAGAGTACTCCTGACCGCCCCACTTTATGATCACCGATACAGACATGACTGCTAGCGCCTCCTCGAGCCCACATAAACACCGTTGCCTGCTCGTAGTAGTGTGTGTACCCACGCAGATGCGCTAACAAGCGCATACACTTAACCGGTTGCAGATGGCAAGTGCATACACACACAGTCCTGGTGAAAGACAAACAAAGAATAATGTATCGTGTGTTGATAAGGTGCGCCGTAATAACATTGGCAGGAAAACAGAAACAAACCAAGATGTGTACATATCAACCAACACTGGGCTAAACTCCGTTACCAAGACATAACAAAATCTATTATTGTTATTTTTAGCATGAAATAGCTAACACTTGCTAGGTAATGAATTGTGCTGGCCGCCCAGAAATAAACTTTTGCAAATGATACATTCAGGTCTATGTATACTCACCTTGTATAAATATCTGACAATGAATGTTCGGTATTAAAATATGCTCTTCATCAACGACAATTGATAAAGTCGAATGAAGTTTGCTCCTCACTTTCATTCAATGAACACTCTGCACTTCCGGGCGTTGTAATAGCAACCGGTAGTGACGCAAGGGTATTAGTCCGTTACCATAGTTACTTGTATTTATGTTAAGAAATGTAGACAAAGTATTGTATTTAAAATGCATCACAACTGTAACTAATACATGTAAATAGTACCACCTAGGTTGCAACCTTTTTCATTATTTCAACAGCTGGTTTAGCATATTTATTTTGAGAGGTAAATGTTAATGACCGAGCATGGGCACTACAGAAAAACAACAAAATGCAATCTTAATACAATAAATAAATCGGTGTAGACCTAAATTATACACTTGTTTAATGCTGATGCTTTGACAACATGCAACCAGAATGTCTATCACTCACCAATGCCTTGTGATTGATTGAACGAAGTCTTCCAGGTCAACAAATAATTCTTAATTCTGCTCAATGTATTCTCACTGACAGTACTCATACTGACAACATTACAATAAGATACGAGGCCTTTAAAATATGCACAAATAATGCATCTTTTGGTGGGAAAATGTATGCCGCATTTCAAAACACGTTGGAAATATTTTGCACATAGCGTGCCTTACGCTCTATGTGATTCGAAAGATGAATAATAATCAACGCCATTTCCGTCTCGTAACTATACTTTTGACGGCGTTTTTTTTCTCAAGAATTCAGTATATAGATTAGATTATAGATTATAGATTAACAAAGTAAGGTTGTCTCAAATTTGCCCGGATACGCGTGTATCTTAATTTATTCGGTGGTTAATTAATTAAGTAAACATACAAAGAATACAATAAAAATGTGTTGTCAGCGCGCATGTGTACAGCAGCTTCTTCACAGGGTGATGGCTCCGAGCTGAGATGAGCGGACGGGCCGCATCCTCTCAGGAGATCCCCTCTTCAAGACCGTTAACTCGGGTGGCGCCGAGTTAAAATGGTCGATATTCGACCCGAAAAGCATCTGGAAACCGTGCCACTCGTCGTGAACGTCGCCTTTCACACGTACGTCGATATTTTCACATTTGTCTTGAGCAGAATATGTCTGATTTCTTGCGCTTCGTAAGCTTAATAACTAGTCGTTAGCTACCGCTAGCCTTTTAGCTAAGGCTAACAAGCTATATAGCAATCGTCGGTTTTGTCCACGGCAACTAATATTGCGTCCGTTAAATTGTGAAATAGTCTTGGTTCATTACCATGATAGACCACTGTTCGCAAATAATTAGCAAAAATGTGTTGTGACGAGGCTGGTTGTTAATGCTGTCTAACTGTTTGTTAGCATATATCTAAGCTAGCTAAATAACTAACATTGCAGCTGGCACAATTCCTGCTGCCTGCTCGCTGCAGATTATCAACTCACGATGAAAGGGCTTGTATGTCACTTTAACACACCTGTTACACAAAATAAGACTTTTAAACTGCCACTAAGTTATTTGGTCATACATTTACAAGCAACTGCAACTTTTCATCGTATCGGCAGAGCCCGTTACAGTCCTGTAGATCAGTGAGCGGATCTTTTTTTTCTTTTGGCGAGACAGTGGGGTTACTAGAGTTCATTGTGCTCGAGAGTGGATGCAGCAACAGCACCCACCCGTTACGCTAGTGCTAGAAATCTCTCAACCAAAATACTTTTGACGTATGTATTCGTACTAGAATTAACTAGCGAAGTCATTTAGCACATGTATCGCCATTAATGAAGCTGAAGTGGTGGATGGTAGCGTTATATAAGGTGGGATTTCCGCAAAGTGGTTTCTTTGCCAACGCCGACCGTAGTGAATTCATATTATGTAAGTAAGCAAATGCTTGTCTTCGGCTGCGGGAAAAGGAAATTAACGGGATGGTCTAACGTCAGCAATCACTAAGAGGTTAGCAACGATTTTTTAATTTCGCTTAACACGTACATGTATATGCTTGGCGAAAACGAAATGCTCCAAAGCCAAACTAACTGTTTTGCTTCTTACTGTCAGACAGTTACATTACTTGTTGCTATGCTTGAAATATATTGTGATGTATACGGTTGTATTTAGCGTTTATGGTCTGTTTGCATACATTCTTTGTTTAGAAGTCCATGGCAACATTGCATTTTTGATAGTTTTTGAAGTTGCTATTCCAAACACAGAGACGCACTGTTGTTTAACTGTAGGCTATTGAGATCCTGCTGTGACATGATAATGGCTCACTTGGATAGATGCATAATATTGACCTGATTTGAATATTGCTTTGTCTGAATGTCCACTGCACATTTTTCAACATTGTTATCTTATTTTCCCAGTCCATTTAGGCATACTGCCACAATTAAATTTACTTACTTAATTAAAGTTACTGGCTTTTAAGAGAAAGATGTTATTTAACCTAATTAATAACATGATAAATTAAGGATCTGATAAATTAAGGAGCTACAGTCGTGCAATAACACATCTATTATTATATGAGCCTTTGTCAGTGCTGAAACTTAACTTGACTTACTCTACAGCTGTCATCCACAATAGCAAATCACATCGTTATGGAATACTGCCCCCAAAATATAAGCTGATATGTACAGCGGTATCAGACTGAATCTCAAAGGCTACATAATAGTATGTTAACTGAATTTGAGGCACTTCAAATGACCGATGGCTGATCGTCTGCATTATTAACAATTGCTCCAATTGCTCCATAAAAATTGTGAACTTTCTGAAGTAGGCCTAGACCAAAATATTATCTCATTAGTTCTACATTAAAAGTTTTGATTCTGTCAATATTTCCCAGCTTTTTGGCTATGCATGATTATATAATGTGACAGGCCATAGTCTGTTGTGTTTGCACCAACACTAATTGGTAATGGCTTGTGTCTGTTTATTCCTAAATGATTGACTTGTCGTCCTCACTTTCTCCTGCTGTGCTGTACTTTCACTCTTGACTCACCCCTGCCTCTGTTTACCCATTTTCTTTTTTCCCGTCAATGTTTCCTTCTGGCTTAACCCTCCTCTCCCCCCTTCTCCCCACTCTCTAATCCGTAATCTTTCCTCGCCCCGGCCCCCGTTGCTTCCACTCTGCCAGCGAGCACACGGAGAAGTCCTCGTGCAATTAGTCGGTTCTGCCTGGCTGGCTTGCGGAGAGGCGACGCGGCGGCCATGGCGGTGAAGGAGCGCGTGGAGGCCGTGGTCAACGTGGGCCTCCGGGTGCCCAGCATCATGCTGCTGGACGTGCTCTACCGCTGGGACGTCAGCTCCTTCTTCCAGAAGATCCAGCGCTCCAGCCTCTCCAACAACCCGCTGTTCCAGTACAAGTACCTGGCGCTCTACTTGCACTATGTGGGTGAGTGGACGCACGCACGCACGCACGCACACACACACACACACACATCTGCACATTCACCTGCAGAGGAAATACCAACCATATGCTTGTATAGAGGTTAGTGATCTTCAGCCAAGACACGCATTTGTATACACTGTGTGTACACATGCATAAATGCATAGGGACTAGGGGTGTAACAGTTAAGGTCACAAGGGACACTGGTTTTCACGTTTGGGTTGGTTGGTTTGGTTACTGCTGTGTTGATGAGGTATCAACACCTGCTCGTCATTTGAAAACAATGAAACAACCTTTTGCAGGAGGAAGTCGGCAGGTTTCAGATCCGCTCTTGGTCTCATTGCAACAGTGAATGTGGAAAGGAATGTTTGTTTTCTCCTTTTTAATGAAATGCTGGTGAACTTGTCCACTTCTTTGGCATGGTGTGAATTAGTCTGGAGCCGAATAAATGATCGGTAAGTTATGACTAGTCTTCCTTTAAGTTAGGCCTGTTCAAAGCTGTGAAAATGGGATGTTTTGACCTCCTGTCTTAGAAGTCTTATCGTCTGTTTAACCATCCAATTATTAAAGCCTGCCTCAGAAAATAAGAGATTAAGATTTTCTTGTCTCCTCATGAAATGAACACCAGTGATTGTCTGACCAATGAGAATGTGGTCGACCAAGTGCCTCTCAACAACCAACCAAATGCAATCAAACGACATACTTACCAGGCCATAGGACTTATTGTCTTTTTAGGTAACATATGTCCTATTCTCCAGCTACTGTTTTAGACAATGTTTGGCTATGTTGTCCTATCAGTAAAAATGGCTGCTTTTAGGTACCAGATCTCATGATGCTACGTAACGCTGTGTGATAATCGTAACACAGGATGTTGTGTCAGGGTGACACA
Source organism: Phycis phycis (assembly GCA_900302335.1). Classification (NCBI taxonomy): domain Eukaryota; kingdom Metazoa; phylum Chordata; class Actinopteri; order Gadiformes; family Phycidae; genus Phycis; species Phycis phycis. The sequence continues at coordinate 6,111 of OMKQ01045920.1, forward strand.
AACATCAGAGACTAAGTACAGACTAAGTACAGACTAAGTACAGACTAAGTACAGACTAAGTACAGACTAAGTATACAGCAGCAGTACATCAGAAGCACTTCATTCTTCCAAATATGAAACTCATGGTTTGGTACAATACGGTATGGTATAAGGCAAAATCATTACCTAAAATTGGTTCATTTGTATATTTGTATTATAGCAGCAGACAACATGGATAGCTTGGCTTCCAGCAGCACGTGGAAACATTGGGTCTGCTTCATAACATGACACAGTAATTTATACACAACTTACACAAGGAATGCATGGAGCAGCAGCATGAGGTAAACGTAAGTCACACTGCTGTGCCTTAAACAAAACAGGACCACTTGAAACCATTAGTCTGTCAACACAAAGTGTGACCGCTCTCTTTCTGTCTCCCAGTCTGCCATAATAACATGAGCGGTAGGGTAGCTCTGTAGCTCTAGACGTCCTGCTGTCTCTAGTTGGCCCAACAGAAGGCGTTTCTTTCATAATTATACCAGTATTTTGTTGTATGAGGCCGGAATAGCTGTCTGGGCAAAAAATGTGTGCAGGGTGTGATGGTGTATTGCGGGGTCAAAACATTGTCGACATGTAGTTCAACCCCCGTATTCTCTACCACAGAGAAGGGTCTGCCCCCCCCAGCCCTGATCTGTTGACCGTCTGGGGTCATCACTTCCGTGTTGTTGCCTGAAGGCTGCTGAAGGTGCCGCAGCCCGGCAGCCGTCGACTGTGTTGGCCCTGCTCGCGTCTCGTCGCCGGGCTCCTTGAGGTGTGCGGGGACACCGCGTTGTTGTAGTCCTCTGGGCAGAGTGCAGCACTGTGGAGCCGTGGTCGTGTGTTCTGAACGGCCTGGCAACACGCACGGCCTTCAGCCGCGCGGCGAATAGACACACCCGCTAGGAACCGTGATGACACTTTAGCCTTGTAGGGGCCGGTATGCACCCCATTGAGTCATGACTATACATTTTTGGGACTAAATCATTTCGTGTTAATTCTTTTGTTTTTACAACGACTGATTCATGTACGGGTCGGTTCACACCCATCTGTGGCACCGTGGGCCTTCCAGTCCAGTACTTACACGTACCATTACACCCCTAATACAATGTGAAAATGTGATTCGTCATTGGAACGTCACATCCACCTCCTCAGGCGTTTGCCTAAAAGCAAATTGACTTGATAATCAAGTCATGATTTCTTCATAACCTTCCTCCAGTCCATTGCTTTTAACTACTGAACAGGTATTTTATGATATGATCACAGTTTGTATTTGAGCCTCTAAATCAGATACTATCTGTATAGTATCACAAATTGTTCACTGTATGTATTATGGTAGGTTAGCGTTATGATGGCGTTTTGACAGAAGGTTGCTCCCTTTCCAAGCATGTCGAAAGCGAGCCGTTTCCTCAAATAGGCACAGGCTCGTAGCGGTTCTCCTGTTGGAGTTATCCGACAGTCCACTTGTAAGCTTAAGATGTACTTGAGTCCTTTCAATTCCTGAACGTGATGTCTTGTATGGTGCTTCAATCTGAGGTGCTGTTGCCGGTGAGGCTCAAGTCACCAGTGTCCTCTATCGCAGCACAGGCTAAAACCCTCACGCTGACAAATGTTGGCTGGGCTTCACCGCATGTTAAGGCAAGCTGGATGGCTTCAAGGGACATGGAGATCCAATGAAGCAGTTGAGCAGTCCTTGAGGTTTTGAACCACAACCCTGCTAAGCTTGGTTCATTCTTGTTTAATCTGCATTACACTGCAGGAAAACAATACAACCAATTGACCTGTGCATGTGTGTTGAAGTTGTTGAACAAAATATACACTTTAAATGCCGGATAGTTGTCTGCGTGCTACAGGGCATCACCTCTTACTGGCACTCACACCAACCCCAATGTGCAGACAACCTCTGACGCGGTCTCGCGCACTCCTGTGTTTCTGTGTCACTCCCAACAGGTTACATCCTGAGCTTGGTGCTCTTGACCCTGCCTCGACAACACCTGGTCAAACTCTACCTGTACGTCCTCACCGCTCTGCTGCTCTATGCTGGTCATCAGGTCTCCAGGTAACATGGACTCCATAACAGAGGGAGAGGGAGCATGGCTCATTGCCACAGCATTGTAAACCCCAGTGCTGTGGATGAGGGTGATGTATTAGTTTGATATCTGTGGAGGTTTAGACACAGCGGCTGAAGCTCTTGAACGTATAATATGTCATTCCTACCACTTGGGGTTTCTCTGTCAAAACAATAACAATTGACTTGGTATCACTGGATAAAGTTGGGAAGTAGTGTGGGAACATGGGAGTTGTCGTCTTCACCGTTGCCTGGGAAAATCTATCTGGGTTTTTTTTTTTTCCCCCAAGTTGGAAGTTCAAGATATTCACGCTCTGGATTACAGCCATGTGACGGGAACTAAAGACTTGATCACCGGTCTCTAGTGGTGTGTACCTGCCCAGGAGGCCAGCAGCACACCTCTCTATAGAGCCGTCGTTTGGCTCCATAGAGAGGAGTTGGTCACGCAATTAGGGAATTACAAAGTGCCCTGCCCTAGACGAAGGCCTCACCGAACTGCAGTGAAACCACAGACGTCTCACTTCTCCTAACACCCCCAGTGGATCAAAGGTGCTGTACAGAAGCGCACCCCTCTAGCCGGACTGCAGTAAGCAGGTGAAGAACTGTGTTGCCTGTGGAGCTCTCGTGTGGCTGTAACTCACATAGTTGAATCTGTATTATATACAGTCTCGCGTCGACAGCGACAGTGTATGGTCAGGCTGGCCTAACAACGGGTGCACGTTGGTCCAAACTGACACAGATTTCTTTCCACGCCAAAACAAGCATCTACTAAACGAGGTACCAGGTGAGATTCGGACCGTGCACACGATGTAGAGTTTTCGGTATTCCCGGCATCCCTCACGCGGGTGTGAACTCCGGATTGACTCTATTTCTGAGTTTGGCCGGCCGTCCTCTCTGCGGGGAAAAGCCAACAACAGTCCGTCCTCCCACCCGTAACCGTGTTTTGACTCAGAGAGCGGAGAGGAGGGGCCGTCCACAGACACACCGTCTGTTGTCAGTGTTGCTGGTGCGGGAGTGAGAGAGAATCGATGCGCGGCGCGCAGCTCGACAATGAAGATTTTAAGCCCTGGAACAATGGAGTAAATGTACGGGAAACACTATCAACGTGCGGATGGCGGATTAAATATATCAGGGGAAAATGAGTGTGGGGAAACACCGCATTGCCCTTTAGGTTGGCTTGAGCAAACCTGTTGCAGTACCACATCGTAGTAAGCTAGGTGGATATTGACATATCATAGCAATAAACAAGGTCTCTACTGGATTACTGTTGTCGCGTGTTTCCCCCGCAATTTAGGGCATGTGACGGCACTGACATGCAATCAAATGTAACGGTTACCATGAATAAAACTGCAGAGTTATCTGAAGTGTTGAAACTATAACCCAAGTACATAACTCATCAAAGTAATGCCGTTGGTCTAGTCGGTTTGAGATATACTAATGGTTGCAGAAACATGTATGCAGCCATGTAGGAGACGTGCCTGATGTCTGTCCTCTCTGTACACAGGGACTACGTTCGTGGTGAGTTGGACTCCGGCTTTGAGGGACCTGTTTATCTGGAACCCCTCTCCATGAACAGGTTCACCACCGCCCTCATAGGTATGAACACCTCCATGTGCACGCACACGATTTCAACCAGACAGACAGACAGACAGACAGACAGAAGTACTTTAATGATCCTGAGGGAAATTGCCTTCGTCACAATACTCCAATGCCAAGTACAATATAAATATCTAATAAAATAAAATAAAATACAATAAAATAAAATAAGATAAAATAGAATCTAATCTTATGGAAATATATACATAGGAATGATAGTGATATACATTATATACACAAAATATACATACATCCGGCATACACTATTTGTAGTAGCATACACAAGAAGTAGCATGTACAGTAAGCGGGGTTGATAAATGACCAGTTATGAGTTGACCACTAAGGTGGTAGTGACCACACACAGGAGGGAATGGCAGAAGGGAATGACAGACACTCAGAGGGAGGTGTTGTACAGTTTGA
>OMKQ01045921.1:0-16353 GCA_900302335.1 Phycis phycis
TGTGCATACAGATCATGCAACCACACACATTTTCTTCTCTGCTTGTGCTGATTGTCCCCATATACTCCACTGTAGAGAGTACTTGCTGACGGTCCCTACATTCTCCACTGTAGAGAGTACTTGCTGAGGGTCCCTACATTCTCCACTGTAGAGAGTACTTGCTGAGGGTCCCTACATTCTCCACTGTAGAGAGTACTTGCTGAGGGTCCCTACATTCTCCACTGTAGAGAGTACTTGCTGACGGTCCCTACATACTCTGCTGTAGAGAGTACTTGCTGACGTTCCCTACATACTCTGCTGTAGAGAGTACTTGCTGACAGTCTCTATGTAAGCAAACTCTGCTTTAACTGTCGTCGTTGGCAATGCAAGTCTATGTTTCATATTCAAAACACAACTTTTCTGAAATATACCATTTGTTTTGTTCATCACACAAATTCACACAAAGTCAACAAAAATACATGTATTTCAACTAATTTCATATAAAATGGAAAGGCTTATTGCTTGTATTATATTACTAGGGTCGCCTATTGTTTTGGTGGGTTGGAGAACACTGATTGTTGTTTTTGCGGGCTTGATAACAGTTTGTTCAATATTCTCTTCAAGTCAAAGGATGTTAAAGGACTGCATCATGAACTTCAATGAAAGTGATGCAGTGTGTGTTTTTCCCCATGAAACTCCACGTCCACCACAGCGGAGAAAGGTGGGTCATCTAATGTGCTGAACTCTAACACCTTGTTACTTTACTAGATTGCACTAAAAATTGCCTTCTTCGTGTAGGTGCACTCAGGATGATTGCAATGCAGCAAAACAGAGAACGCACAAGATATTCATCAAGTAAATAGAAGTAAAGTCATAGGCCTAATAACCAATTCAATGTATTTATAGTTACATTTTTCGAGAATGTTTTTTATCCAACATGCAATAATGTATTTTTTCATTTACTAGAACAGAAGCTTTGTGCTTGAGGCAGTTTTTTTTTGCAACAGGTGAGACGTCATCAAATGGACGGTGGCAGGCACCACAGTCCAGTACATCACAGTCCAGTACATCACAGTCCAGTACATTAACGGGAAACCCTGAGGAGGCTTACTTTGTATCGGACCTCAGGCCTCATCACCATGGCCACGCGAGCGTGCTGGCTGAGAGGTCTCCTGTAGCCCACAGCGGACACAGGCCTTCTCATCATCTGGTGGTTGCTGGGGACACACATAGACAAGTGAGAACCACTACATGGTGGGGTAAAACCCATCACCTGCAAGCATTTATTAATTAAACTAATTTATTCAGTCAGAGCAGTTTTATGAATTCTCATTTTGCTGATGGACAAGATCTCATTCAGATTCATTGTCATTTGGTTACTGTACTGTATATGACATGTAAGTTATGAAAAATATATCGATGAGTGGATGGGTAAGTAAAAAAAAAAAAAAAAAAAGAAAGTGATCAGTTACGAGTGCACCCTATCAAGAGCAGTTCAATAATGAATAATAATGAAAGAGTTTCTTCAGGACCAATTTATGATCAACCAAGTCAAAGGCTGAACTAAAATCCAAAAGTAAAACACCAACAGATCTCACAGCCATTTGCTCAAGCCACTATGTAATTTCAGTATGGGCCATCCCTGTTGAATATCATCGTCATTTTTATTTTACAATATGGCCATTTTGTCACCGCTACTGAGATATACATTCATTTAGAGCAAACAATACTCTGCTCAGAACTCAAGTTGTCTTCTGTCTTCTGTTTGTTTTTTACAAAGAAGGGAGACTGGCGGCGAAGTATGTGGAGATCCGTCTGGACCACGTCTGAGAGGGTTAAGCTTCTCAGATACTTACTACTACTACAACGTAAGCTGCGGCGTATGGGCAGGTGTGGAGCTCTGTCTGGCCAGCGGGTGATGTGGAAGGCTGTGTCCCAGGTGGGTTAAGCTGCTCTGACAGTTTGGATTGTGCTGCGGTGTGTTGCACATTTCATATGCAACATCGATCTTTATAGACCAATGCTCACACACAACGACAGAACTAGCTTAAAAGAAAAGTACAACAAAGTTGGTGTGGGCTTAACCATGGGGATAACATGCCTCCCCTCTCTCCTCTCTAGAACTCTCATCTCGAAACATTAGTTTTTAATCTCTGTGTTGAGCTGAAACAGTTCAATAAGCTCTACTGAAAACCCTGTCACCAGTGATTTGGCCTGTGACGAGAACAGCCAATGTTATAAGGTGATGAGGTGTAGCATTGCCCTCTAGCTTCACCAAACAAAAATTCACTTTGGTGAGGTAGTAAGAAAATCCTTTCAGGTTTAAATAAAATCATATCCAATATAAAAACAAAAAAAAGACCGCCTATATATGCATTGTGTTCCTCGCTGTTCATTACACACACGTTACACAAGCAAAGTGAAAAGCCTTCTGCCAGGAGGCTGGGCTCAGCTCCCTTACTCCTCTAGTCGTGTGATGGCCTTCACTTTCCAGTGGTCGTCCTCCTCGTCAAAGAACGCTCTGCTCACTATCTTATTCTTCTCCTCCATAGGGATGAAGTTTTCAATGATGAGATGCCTGCCAAAGACAGAAGAACAGCACACTCATCAACACATGGCACACCGACATGACTACAAATGATCATGGCTGCCAAGGACAGAGGAAAGAAACAGTAAGTCACGTGTTGAGTTGCTACACTGTGGTCGCTGTTTAAACAGCCTGAAGCAATGCTGACAGCCTCACATGCTTAGTTTGTTAGGCAGAATCTGAGTTCAGTTGCTACTTTAATCTAGTTGGGTTACAAAGTGCACAAATGTAGCATGTATACAAAGGAGCAGCTCTGCCAAAGTAATTTCATAAACCATTTTTATTGTTAAGAAATGTACATATTTTCTCAAGCTGCCATATGTATGCAGGGGAACATGGGAATGCTGTAATGTATAGTCAATTCTACGTTGTTCCGTTACTGTTTTTTGTAATCCTACTTCCTATGCCACCTTGGCGGGCAGGTCACGCGACTATCAGAACGCTTCACTTGAAAGCACTCCGGTTCTCCTTCATATTTTGTCACTTGTTTTTAACAGCACACCAAATTCACCCACAAAGACAACAAACATTTTTGTATTTCAACTACTTGAATATAAAATGACGTCTGCGATGACGCTTGTGATGCTGCTTTACACACCAGAAGTAAAACTTTTGCCATTTGTGCACCATGAGACCCAACGGAACTAACCCATAAACTAACCAGAATTATCAAGTTCATTCTGATTCAGATTACCCAAACACATTTTTTGTTCACTCTTGAATGACATGTGTCACCCTTAAGGACGCCTAAACAAGGAACGGGGGAGACTGTGAAAATGAACAGAAAATCTAAATGAGCATTGTGGGGAGAGCAGATTTTACCACAGCAGCATATGCATTACCACTGTTTAATGACTTAACAGTACCACATAAACACTTGATTTATGATAAGAAACACACATCTGACTAACCGATGGGCATTATCCTATAGCCGATCAACTTGATTATATCTGTTATGAACTAAGAACGAAAGACCACAGATGACCAAGTGTACGTGCACATCATATGCATTTCTGCGTCTCAATTGTCTTGTTAATACACAGAGCATTGCCCATCACTATTCTGCAAAAGCAAATCATGGAGGATTCATTTAGGCTGAGAGGTTCTGTGTAGTGCGAGTGCAGTCTAACTGGGGTAGGCTGACAATGGCTGTCACATTATTCAGGGACTCAGGGAGCAACCGTGCACTGGTTGTGTGTAACAGTGTAACTGGGGGGAGGACTGACCTAAAGAGGACCTAACATGCCCTTCTTAGGACTGTTGACAGAAGCTCGAAAAAGACGAAGAAGACTAAATACATGTGAACATTCGGCAAAGCGGGACATTGAAAACACCCCATGCTTTGCAATCAAATGTGTGACTTTCGCAAATAATCTGTTTACCTGCCTGGCGTATTTTGGACTATAGCAAGAAACAAATGCTGCCGTATTGTCGACTGACTTGACAGTGTCTTCCACTCGATGTTCAATGAATGGAATAACAGGCAGGAGGCAGAGCACCTAATTCTTCATTCATAAATACTTAGCATGCCCACGATGACTGCAGGGAGTGGAAACAAAGCACTGCAGACACACACACTGTCTCGCTGTCACACATCGATGTAACTCATACGGCTTAAGACACTATCATTCAAAGCACCGGTACGAATAAAATGGGGTAATGTATCTGTTTTAAATGGCAGGGGATTGTGATACTGTTCAAGTATTGGTATACTGTGCAACACTACTGTGAGCAAATAAGTACAAATCCACATCTGGCTCTAAAATGTATTATGAAAACAATCAACATTGAGTCACCGACATCACTCAACATAAAGGTCTCCTTCAGGACAGTAATGACAGGGCCAACATCCAACGGGAACACAAGTGATGATATCAGCTCAGAGATGATGACTCAAAGTTACTTAACTGATCTACTGCAATGTCTCCCCTCTCCTGCGCACACGCAAATCACAAGAGTGAGTGGAAAGACGATGACGTTTCCCTTACTTGAGCTTGAGCTCTCTGGTCAGCTCATTCTGGCTCTGCTCCAGCTCCTGCCGCTCTTTGATGTGAGCCTCCTGCACATCCTGGATCTCTGCCTTCACAGCCTGCAGTTTAGCAAACAGCTGAAAGCATAGAGGGGGACAATATATGTATATATAGTTAGGCATGACCTTGACAGTGTTGTTTTCAACACTGCCACTGTTATCTAGTATATTCAATTGCTAAAACAATTTGAATAAGGAAAACCTGTATTCTCCATTGTTAGCCTAAACTGAGGATCTAAAATCAAGCATGTATTTCCATTAAAAACATCCTTGGATTCAGAAAAAGTATTACAGTTATAACTATGTGGCATCGATAACAAAAAAAGGATAATTAAAAATGTCTAATCAAACCAGTAATGGCCCAGTAAAAGTGGGTGGGGGAAGAGATGTGCTACCTTTTTGAGCTTCTTCGTTTTGATGTCCACTTCTTGCTGCAAAGAGCTGTAGGTCTCCTTTAGCTCCAGGGTCTCCTCGTCACGATTCTCCACCTGCTGCTGCATCTCACGCTCCCGCCGTTTCTACACACACAGATACACACACACTAATCATTTGACAATAACAAAAAAGTAATTGTTTATAAGCGATTGACCCTTGGAAACAAAGGGGGGTGCATGAGAAATTAGTAACTTTATAACCTGTTCTGCGATTTCATGTCTCTTCTGCTCCAAGATCCTTTGTTGTTCATTGGTGTGATCCACAATATTCTTACCCCCCACCAGGAGTTTACTCTCCATCGCCTGAAAGATTAGGGTTTAAGGTTAGAGCTGATTGTTACAACAAGGAAGCCCAGTGTTTCCCCTTAGCTGAACGATTTCTTGCTATCTGGCTATCTTGCTATCTTGTTGTTATGAATAACAACAAAAATGAAACATGGATAAGAGGAAGTAACACCTGAAAGGTAAAAACATGGAACAGCATAAATATACACAGTAAATATATGTGACATAATGTGTGGATACAATGAATAGATTTACACACCATAACTGCTTCACTAGCAAGCACATTTAGCAAAATTATATATAACAAACAAATGTCTTAGCAGATAACTAGAGTCTTTCTTTACTCTAGTTATCTGCTACCCTTCTTCCACAAATACAAAACAATGCAAAATTTGAAATTGAGACGTGGGTGGCAACAGAACCATTTCAGACAAGACAGAGGGAATGTCCACCAAGTGGAGCACCGACAGGACTCTTAGATTCTGCTGTTGCATGGCTTGTATCCTAATTACCTTGACCTTGGCGGACAGCATCTCCCCAACCTCCCTCTCCTTCTTCAAGTCTTCCATCTTCTTCTCCTTCTCTTTGAGCAGCCGTAGTTTCTCCTCGGCCACCAGGCTATGATCCTCCATGATGGCCTTCCTCTCCCTCTCCAGTTTCTCCTGCTGCTCCCGCCAGTAGTCCCCATGGTCGCCACTGTCTTCCTCTTCCTCCTCCTCATCATCGTCGTCTTCAGTCTCGTCGTCCTCCAGGTCTTCCTCCTGGTCGCCCTCCCCAACCCTCCTCTTCTGTCTTCTTTTCTTCTTCTTCCCTGAGCGCCTTTCCAGCTGCTCCTTAAGCCGAGCGATCTGCTCTTGGAACTCTCTGAGCAGAGCGTCCTTGGGGTCCTCGTTGATTCGGGGCTTGTTCCTGATGTTCTTGGCTCTGTTGGAGTAGCGCAGCGTGGTCAGTGTCTCTTCCACATTGTAGCAAGCCGGCCCGATGTTGGCCACCATCACAGTGCGGGCGTTGCCCCCGAGGGAGTCCTGCAGCAGGCGGGTGAGCTTGGAGTCACGGTAGGGAATGTGGGTGCTCCTGCCGTCCACCAGTGCAGATATCACGTTGCCCAGTGCCGACAGGGACAGGTTAATCTTGGTGGCTTCCTTCAGTCTCTCCCCCTGGGCACCAGTCTTGGTCTGCCTCTCACTGCCGGCCAAATCCACCAGGTTCAGTTTGCCCACCCTGATGTGGTTCTCTCCGTCCACGCCCAATTCACTGCACTCGACGGTGATGACAAAGATGGCATGGGAGCGTGAGCTGTGTTCGTTCATGTTGGTGGCCCCCACTGACCGGTTCTGGTTTCCCAGGATCATGACACGCTCAATCTCTGCGGCGCTCTTGGTAACAAATGATGAGAGGTCTTTTACATATACACCAGTGTCGGGCCTTTCTTTCAGCTCAAGACGATGTGACTGGTCCTTGGAAATCAAGTCTCTGATCTCCTCTTGGTAGATTTCCAGATAAGAAGCTCTCACAAGGTACTGTTGGTTCTGGGATCGTGATATGTGAGTGAAGATGTGTTCAAACGAGTTGGGGATCACCCCTCTCCTCTCAGGGTCATTTCTCACCCCCTCCATAGTGTAGGTCTTTCCTGTACCAGTCTGCCCATAAGCAAAGATGGTCCCATTGAACCCTAGTAGAACAGAATCAACTAGCTGTCTGAAGGTTTCATCATATAGATCTATCTGTTTAGAGTTCGAATCATAGACTGAGTCAAAGGTAAAGACCTTGGGGTGTTCGTGGGCTGAGGCCACTCTGGGATTCCTGACAATAATTTGCCCCAGTTTAACATCTACAGTAACAACCCTCTCAAACTTGGTCGCCCGTTCTTTCTCGTTCATGGGCCGACATCGGACCACCACCTTCACCGACTCGGGGCTCTTGCTCTTCGACATAGTGAGGGGCGGCCGGCAAAACTCCTTTCCAGGCACCTTATCCTCACTACGTTCAAGAGCAGCTTCAGTTACAATTCAATGAGTAGCGGATGCCTCGACCGGAATATCTGAGACAAAACACAATGACCGGTAGCAATGTACCTATTAAAAAATGCAAGCATATTTTAAAGAATGCATAATAATACATAACAATACTAATAATAATAATAAAGACTTAGCAATAGGTGTAATCGAAGCAGTGTTTACTATAGATTCCCAAAAATGTGACACACGACAAGTTGGCGTTAATGCGTTAAGAGCGTAGCCCGATATAGCCGTTTTATTTTATTAGTAGCCACATTCACCAATATGAATTAGCTTAACTATCCACATATCAACTCAAATTAGAAAATGATCTTCAATGACAGTCATTTCCATCCCTTGACTAATGTAAAGAATTTAAACACTGTACATCAAAAGTAAAAATTGGCATAATAAGCGATACTTTGGTAAATACATAAGTCATCCAGTTGGTTTTATCTTATGCAAGTGGTTCCACAAGTTGACCAAATTGGCCTAGCAACGGCAAACAGACTGGTACCCTACCTACAAGTCTTGTTGCATTATCTAGTTAGCGTTAAGTATATTAACAAAAATATGATGTATGACAAGAACAATGTGGATAAAACAAGAACGATGCAATATATACATGTATATATATACCACAGACAAGCAAATAAACAGTCGATTGAAGATTACCCGTAGGCAGCATTAGCTATCCAGAGCTCCCGTAGCCATTATCCGCGGTTCATCCCTGAATAACTAACCAGGATGGAGATGCCAGGTTTCAAGATCTCTATCCACCGAAATCGTCTTAGAAACATGCATTCATTTTAGTGGTCAATCCAATTTAACGAAGTCGAAATCGCATGTTCTCTATCTCCCTATATATAGTATAGATGACAGAAATACCATACGCAAAGATACAATGCGATAATATCCAAAACATTTTCAAGTAGCGGACAGGCGTGCACAAACCATAGGTACAAACGCGCCTCGTCGACTCGGGCAACACGAAGTAAACTCAAATCTCTTGACTGGCTGTATCAGCTGATTCCATTAGCTTTTATTCAACGACTAACGTTATATTAAAATAAAAAGAAACGTGATGCTCCACTTTACATTCTTTTATTTTATGTAACAATGTAGTCGAGATTGTAGTTATTAAAATGAATTGATACATGCTCACCACGTACTATTCAGGCAATGAAGTCAGCAAATGTCAAGTTTAATGGAAATACCCTCCCAGTCTAAAAGTTGCAATATATTTAAATGCCACAGCCTATTCCTGAGATTGTGTGTGCCCAAACTTAAACTGGTAAGGGAAAACCTTCCATAAATCCCAGTCGAGGAATGGTGGAAGAGCCAAAGGATGCAGGGGTGGGTGGGGGAGACATGATAATCATAACTACGCATGAATGTACTGCAACCGGATGACCAACGTATGCAATTTCGTACATGCTAGCTTTGTAGTAGCTAATAGTAATACAAAAATAGAAAAAACAGTATAAGAGTTCAAATGTAGTTGTAGTGTGCTGATTGTGATGGTATGTACCTAATGAATATAAATAAAACGGATTATCCAGTAGTGTCCAGCATTGTACATCAAGTTGGAGATTATGTTGTGCTTCTGCCATAGCAAGACACAGAAGTCACTTAAACAGTGTCTTTTAAACAGTTGGTAAAGCAAACTCAGGTAAAAATGAATCACAGGAATGCAGAACATTGTTTGAAAAGCTATTTTTACAGTAAAATATCCAACTATGTGCTTTTTGGGCGAAGAAAGAACCTGCATGAGTTTGCCTGAATATGAGGATACCACTTCTTAACTGAAGCGCAATGGAAAGCATTACAGGGATAGGGTATCAAATCCCAGCAAGGAACACTGAGCGACAGTCTCTTGATGGCAGTGCAGTCCTTTCACAGCCACTTCTGACAAACCATATTTTAACCACTTTGTCCACCTGATAGCAAAAACCCTTGTTGTGGCAATTTCTTTATGAGATATTGCGTCTAGGACATATGAGACTTCTAAGAGCAAAAAAGCCAAACAATATTTGTAGAAAAATAAAGCAGAGTGAGCCCAGGACAGTTTCACCCCCTACGCAGGACATTTGTCTTTAAGGAAAGGGGCACATTTTCACCACCTTCCCAGACAGATAATTGCATTAAAGAGGAGAGAGACAGTGTTTCACCCCATCTCCCTGATCATCCTTACATCCATGGGTCGAGGTGTTTACCTATAGGACAGAGTTTCTTGTTCCTGTGTTCTCGCCAAACAAAAGGTTAAGAAAAGGGGAGCTAGATAACCCTAGTTAACAAATAAGGTGGTTAGTTAATAAGGTGGATTTTCCATTACACCCCATGACTCACACCTGTTCTCATGTCATTAAATGTATTAATTCATTTGCTAGTTCCTTTTCATAGCTCTTCTTTCTTGTTGACTTTCCCAGGTTTGTCCATGCCGAAGAAGGAGGACGGCTGACCATGGACGTCTCGCTGTCTCTTCACGAAGGCAGAGAAAGAGGAGACACAGTTTCCAATGAAGTGGTCGGCCTGGCCCAGTATGTAGAGGTCAGTTTGGGCCAGCTCTGGTTGGAGACTCACCACCTTTACCTGCAACAAGGCAGAGAATATATGAGTTATATTAAGGTGGTTTTCATTTACATTTACATTTACCAGACACTTTTATCCAAAGCGACTTACAAAGAGTACATTTGTCATCAGAAGGTGAAACATTTCATTGCTGTTAATACAGTAAGAAAGTCACCAGAACAAGTTTCAAGCATTTCAATTGCTTGGTTAACCATTGCTAGCATACAACATCAACAAGTGCCAAGTTACAAAGAGTGATTAAAGTGCCAAGACGTACAACAAATAAGAGCATGAGGATAGTTATGCAGGGTTCAGGTGAACTCTGAACAAGTGTGTCTTGAGTCTCTTCAGGAAGATGGGGAGTGACTCTGCAGTCCTGACATTGGCAGGGAGCTCGTTCCACCACTGCTCGTTCCACCACTGCCAAAACGGAGAAGGTTGTGATTTCGCCATCCGACCTTTTCCTCCTTTCAGTGATGGAGGTACCAGATAGCGGAGTGCTCGAGCAGGGGCGTGGTGTTTCACTAACGCTTGGAGGTAGGTAGGGGCAGTTCTGGCTTTGTAGGCCAGTAGCATTGTCTTGAATTTGATGCGAGCCACTAAAGGGAGCCAGTTTGGTAGATTTTGTCTGATTCACGAGAGTATTACCAAAACTACATTTTAGTTTTGATATGGTTAATGTTCATATTGCCATTTCTTTTGCAAACAGAATTGTAGAACATGGTTGCCTTTTTAAAATATAATTTCAAAGGAAACGTTAAGGAGACAGGATCATTGGAGCATCTGTTAAGACCAAGTATTGGGGGTACCCAAAGGGAAAACGCAGATTTTAATGAAAACAGTGTTGCATTTTTCAATGAGCAATTCAGCATTTCAAGCTACACAATGAGGTTATATCAAACAAATGTTATTCATTATTTAGCAGTTACTATACAGAATATGAGTTGCACTATTGCGGCAGTCTGGTCTAGCCATTCAAGGCCCACATTTCACTCCATTTTGTTTTGCTTCCCATGGGTGTTGTTAATCTAGCGGACATCTTGACTCTAAATGCTAGCTTGGAGGGGCATTCAGTTATAGTTGGGTAGTTGGGTCAGATTACCTTGGAACCTTACTTCACCTACTGTATATGGAAATTTAGAGGCAGATCAAGATCCATCCCTGTCTGGATAACTGAATAACATTTTTTTCACCAGATCTCACTTTCCTGAATGAACAACTGGACAGAATGCTACAGGGTTGAATGAATATGAACCAAATAGGCTTGTGTAAGAAACGCAATACTACTGCTCTACATTCTCCTTTAATCCACCAGAAGTACTACTTCTGTTATACATTTATATATTTTGGGGCATTTTTTTGTTGGGGCATTTAGGGCATTTAGCAGACGCTTTTACCCAAAGCGACTTACAAAGAGTACATTTATCATCAGGTGAAACATTTCATTGCTGCTAATACAGTAAGAAAGTTACCAGAACAAGTTTCAAGCATTTCAAGTGCTAGATTAACCATTGCTAGTGTACAACATCTCTGACTAAGTGCCAAGTTACAAAGAGCGATCAAAGTGCCAATTTACAAAGATTAAAGTGCCAGGACGTACAACATGCACGACTATAACACAAAGTTATGGAAGCGATGTAGGAAAACGAGATTAAAGAGTTGACACAACTAGTTTTTGAACTGATTACAACAGAATAGGTCACGTTGTATGCTATCCTACCTAGCACACATAGTTCAACAGCATATGTGCGTGTACAAACATAATGGAATAGTTGCACACTTGACTCACCTTCCCCTCAAAGAGCTTTTCAATGTCCTTCCTGTGGGACTCGGAGTCAGTGGCGATGTAGACGGAGCGGGCGGAGGTCTTCCTCACCCAGAGCTTGACAGCTCTTTGGATCTCCATCAGGTCAGGAAGGCACATGGTCATAGTGAGAGGCAATGCGCTCTGGCGGTTGTAGCCCACACACTGGGGGGATGCCATGAAGTGGGGGCCGGCGTCCCCCCTCTCCAGCATCTTGCAAGCATTTTGCTGTAGAAAAGAGTTATGGATGTGGACGAATTGAGGACAATGTTTTCATTGCTCAGCAAATCTAAATAACACGAAAGAACATAGTCGTCTAGTTGATAATGACAACCAATAACATATTTGTATTCCTGAGGCTAGCTTCAGCTTTTTTTACTTGATAAATGACTAAAGCGATTTATCGATGACCAACATTATAATTGATTTATTACCCAATATATGATGGGGAGGTTTTTTTGCACTAGTTAGCTCTGGTGACATAGCTGGTTGGTCTCACCCAGTCAATGCCGATCCTCAGATGAATGCCAATATAAGGTCTGTCCAGGTGGGCAGCTATGAGCTCCTCCCCCTCCCTGGACATGCTTTCCGACCACACCAAATACCGCTGCAGCCCGACATGCTCCTCCATCACTGGGAACTGAGCAGGGGCCCCGGGAAGAGCCAAGACCGGGTGCTCTGACGAAGGGTACCTAGTCAAGCCATGGGAGAAAATTGGAAGACAAGCAGAGGGAAAATATTTTAAGAAAAAAAACTATAATGAAGAATTCTAAAGATTCAAACAAGTCCTCCTTACACAACCACAAATCCTTCCTGGAGTTAAAAACAATACAGCATACATGGTTTACTTTATTGTTTGAGAATGGAATGCAAATGCAATCAAGAACGTACTTCTTTATCCATTGAGGTTGATGATATGCACTAAAGGCAATGCCACCAAACAATATGGACTTGTCAAAATCCACTCCGACATTGTCCCAGAATGGACCAAATGGGTTTCCATCCTGCAAAGGTGAGTATTAGCAAAAGGGATGACAGACCTTTTTCCTAAAGATTATGCAGTTTATCTTTGAGCCACCAGGGTAAAGGGTTGTATGTCTACTGAATGTAATTGGTTACACACTAGTTATCAATTATACAATCATTTGCTTTACCAAGTCTCACCTTCATGGGGCAGGATTTCTTGTCTGAACTTCTTTGTGCAGCAGTCTCAAAGCAGTAGGCATTCCTCTGGCCTCGGGGCCAGTGTTGTGGAGCTAAATGCTGCATGAAGTACTCTAGACTAACCACGCGGTGGTACACATTAAGGGCTTCCAGCTGAAAAAACCGGCTGTAAGGTTCATGGACCTGAATAGAACGACATATATGTTATATGATTCATCATATGTTGTATGGTGAATGTCTAATGGTTGAAAAGCACAGAGTAGGATGTATACAAAAAATAAAGATCTGATAAAAACGTATTGAAGTTGTGCTCTCGTTTCCTGCACCCACCTAACCTCATGCATTGCATGCCTACATAGGGTACATTACATTATTTTGACAGCCATAATTTCAAAATAAACTATAAATTGTTATATACTGACTGTGGATAACATAGCTACCATTCATTAATGTCAAATGATATGACCTAACAGTGTAGCATGATGCTTCATGCTTTATTGACAAAACTTACATTCATGAAAGGGGGTGCGTGGTGGCGGTATACGATCCAAGGAGGCACTGCCAGGGTGCGATTCAACATTTTGGCAAATGCCAGAGAGCCAAGCAGGTGATCAGCCTGGTTCCCAAAGCGACCTGTGGAATAAGTAATAAATAACTTGACAATACTCCCTTTAATGAGCCAAAATGTAAATAAACCCATACATTCACGATACATCAGCAGTCCGTAAGAGCCCATGACTTCCACTTTCGAATTAACTCAAGAAGGTTAAAACTACACAAATTAATATATTAATGGCAACCTTTGCAACAGAAAAAGTTTGTAAAACACAGTGTAGCCATGTTTTTGACGCATTATAGCAAGAATAATACAATAAGAATTATTCGTAGAGCACATTTCTTACAATCGCAATGTACGATTAAGAGTTTCCTTGTACATATGATAAACATTTATCGACCAACTGACGATAGATTTACACCATGCTAGCTTGTACAGCAACAAAGTTACACTTAAAAGGCATACAAAGGCAGATTACCCATGCAAGGACAATACAACACGTAGCCATTGTCGTCCCAGTTTAGCTCCTCTGCAAAAGTCGAGCATATGTTTAGTTTATGTGCTAAAAGTAACCATGTGAGAAATATATGTTGTGAGGCTTGTTGATAATCCACCATTGTGATCTATTTACCCAAAATGCACTGCGCGCATGGGGTGTGCTCATAGACCGACTGCTGCAATTGTAGTTGTGTGAACTGGTAGTGCCAATACAGTCAATAGAAATATTTGAAATTTGAATTATTAATCGAGAAATAGAGTGTCAATGGCACTGGTTGAAGTTCATAACCAGATTTACCTGAATGTCTGAATGCATCTTGTACAGACAATAAATTAAGGAATTGCATACTAGAGACAGAAGTACAGATGGATTGTGTTATAGGGCTGTTATATTTTGTAGCATACTTGATAGAAATCAGATTCCACAACTACACACAATCATTTAAAACTGGAATAATACCACACACATTTGGGGATCAGACAACCCCAAACTGAGTTAGGGATTGTTGTTTGGTCATTTTGACCTATTCCTATGAACAATATTTCTCATCTGGTCATTTAGAGTTCAGAAAAATTTGCCGTTCCCATTCTGTCATATATTTTCTTCAAATCAAATGAAAAATCCAATCAGTGTTATGTCCAATGATGAAGACCCTGATGAAACAAGGAGCAGAGATTCCAGACATCGGCCATTAGGGTTATCATTGGAGGCCAACATGCTTACTGTGCCCAAACCAAGTCACTACACTGGGTATGAGCATAGCAATATTTGGAAATGCAGTGGCATAATTTCTTTAATATCATACAGATACATCTATCTTTCCTGCATACAATCAATCTGGCACTTTAATGTTCTCTCTATCGCTCGCTCTCTTTCTCGCACTCTTTCTTTCTTTCTTTCTTTCTTTCTTTCTTTCTTTCTTTCTTTCGTTCGTTCTTTCTTTCTTTCTTTCTTTCTATCACTTTCTGATGATAGTAGAATCATAGTAACAGATTAAGTAATGAAGCTCAGATGTCATCAGTATACTCAATATGAAATATTATCATGTTCAGCTTCCTGAAAACTTTCAATGAAAAGAATGCATTGAAGGGATTTTATATGTTTTAAATAATGTAAATATACGTTTTAATGATTGTGAAATAATACTTTACCTTTGTCATTCAATGTCCCGTTTTATCTGCCTTGCACTTATCATTCCTATATGAATAATGGCGGGCCTAATGCTTGGACATGGCACACATTGGAGAAGAATTAAGGGATAGTCGACAACCATACGTGCAGACTATACCATGCTGGAACTTGAATCTATGTTCACCTCCTTGCTCAAGAGTGCCTGTGAAACTAGTACCAAAAAAAAAAGAACTAACCAACATTTGCTAATATACAGGTAACTTAGTGTACATCTATGCATATACAAGTTAAACTATATATTTTTTTCTTCTTCTTCGTTGGCCTATACTAGGATCCCCCTTTTAACGTGACGAGCAGCCCCCCTGGTCCACCCACGGGCCTTATCAAGCAGAAGCAGTGCTGGCTGTCTACCACCTGATACCACAACTAATCACAAAGCTGCCCAGCCGAGAACAGCTCTTGTACCTCTTCCCTGCATATACTCACCATGGAAACACAACACTTATTACATATAATGTGCCCAGTGAGGTCATAACTACAACCAGCAGGACTGGATTTGAAAGGAAATATTAAAAATAATGAGTACACCTTTTAAGTATCATCATAGCTGGGGGTGGGATTGGGCATGTTTCAAATGCATTTCTGCTTGTGTAGACTATTCTAAAGGAGTGGTCTTAAGTCTGGTCGTTGTACTAGATTTGATGATTGAACATTGTAGGAAGGTAGTGATCACAGTACGTGCCAGATGTGTGATGCAGTTACACAACATATTTATGAGTAACACTACTTGAAGTAAAACTCTTTTGTGTCATTACTTCTCTCATGGGTTAGTTGTTGCTGTAAAGCTATCTCTGAGCAGCAGAGTGGCTGTTGTGATGTCACTCTGCCCTCCCTTCGCTCTCTCCTTTAAAGATGTCTATCACCAGTCCTCTCTAATGTAACCTGCTCATCTGTTTCCAACAAAACCTGCAGGAACATAACAGCACAATGCATGTTCCCACCAATCTACCATGTAGGACCATGAAAGGATCAACATCTAGTATGTTGTATTCATCAATGCTGCTTTATGATCATTGTGGTTTGTTTGAATGGGAGGGAGAGAAATGTTCATTCATACGTGTCTGTCTGTCTGTTGCTCTACCTGTGTGTGTCTACTGGAGTGAAAATGTGTGTGTGTGTGTGTGTGCAAAATGTGCACATATATGTTTCTATAGTTCAAATAAAGGCTCTGAGGTGGAGCGCTTAAGGATGCCAGGTACATGATTCATTTCAGGGACACCCATCACTTTCTTGTCTCATCATCATCATGAGAGCAAG
>OMKQ01045929.1:0-19447 GCA_900302335.1 Phycis phycis
GTGGTGTAAATATTTCGAACAAAGCAAACGACAACATTTAAAGTCAAATGATGTTACATGGAAAGCGACAACGGGGATCATGCTTGTGTGCTTGTATGTGTGTGTGTGTGTGTGTGTGTGTGTGTGTGTGTGTGTGTGTGTGTGTGTTTGTGCATGCATTCATGCATGTAGATATGAATGTGGATGTAAATGAACAGTTTCAGATGATTTCTTGCCGTGTGTTACATTTGTATTATTTACAAAGAAGGCTTGCATCCTGCTGTTATCTGTATCATTACACTGAACGGTCCGCATAACAGGTTTATAAATGGCTGCACAGCATTGTAGCTTTGCTGGGAATGGGAGACAAAGGATATGATTTCAAACGTGACAACAACCGAATTGTTCTAGCAGAGCTCTGTATTTTGGTTCACTGGACGTGAGGAAAAAAATACAGTCTAGTGTTAAGAGCTTAGTGGCTGGGCACACATATTAAAAACTCTCTCAGCATTAATAATTCATTTCACTTTATGTGGCAATTTAGGAGTCACTTGAAGTTGCTATGGTGACAGGGGTATTTTGAGACAGCTAATGACCTATGCAAAACCCACTCGCTGTTAACTTCAGTCAAGCTAAATGAGATTGCTGTCTGTACTGTTTGTGATACATGGCTGGGAACATAATGTGCCTATTGCTTTGCCCTTTTTTTCTACACAGGGCAAGTTAAGGTCGTTAATATCAATGTAAAACATCTGTGCGTTGTTTACAGTACTTCTGAATATGTGCCAGGCAGAAAGCAGTGTATTAATCTGTTGTTTTGATTGCTTTTTCCCAATTGCAGAACAGTTGTCAAGCTATGATAACAAAGGACATTCCAGCTCCCCGTAAGGAAAACGAATATAGTTTGTTACGGTTTAGAAAGAACCCAATATGTTTTACACTAAATCCCTTTCAATATCTCTTTATTTTTCAGCTTATGTCAAGAATTCCTCACTGGAAGGGCTTTGAAGGCGTTCTGTGCTCTGAGCCGAATCATAATTGTCCAGTGAGGCCTCTTGCAGCTGTTGGGCTGAGACAGAATGAGTCATGTGTTATCCATTTAAGTCCAATTTCTCCCATGCAAATGCCTGACATGTGTGACAGTGCATGGCCCTAAATTTGAAACATATACATTGTTTTGAAACAGAGAGAGAATTGAGGCCAGAACCATATGATTACTTAGCCACCTGTTTCCTTCATCATATGCGGTATTTGGCCTAAAGAAAACTAATATGTGTTAAAACACTTCCACTGATGTCTTTCATGCAGGAATGTCATGCAGTGTAATCTACCATCAAATAAAAGAAAGCTTGTATAAAACGTTAATTTAAAATATAAATTTAGATGCGTAAACCAGGGTCTGCGAATTGTGGGTGCTTTTTTTCTGAAACAGAAATACGGCTTTGTTGTGGTCACACAAACGTGATGAAATCATCTAGTTGGATTTTGAGATCAACCCACATCACTTAAACTCTTAGCTTCAGCCTGGATCGGCATTACAATGGTTTTTTATTATTGACATTCTTCACAGGCCATTTTAGATGATGGGTGCTGATGATCTAGACCTTCTTTTTCTCGCGATGTTTTGCTTTAGCTGTAATCGTTAAGTGTAGCAATTATTTGTTGCCATTATGCCCATAGATGGTTGTGCCGCTCTGTGGTTTATAAGTAGGACATGGACTGCCACCTGTTGGACTATTGTAGTAAGAACATCATGAACATTTTCAAGTGACCACTAGAATTTCCACTGAAAAATATTAGTCATCACTCATTATATGTTGCAGTATTGTGTAATGATAGTGACGTGAAATGAAATTACTCCGTATTTGCAGATGTTGTTGGTGTAAGTCAGAGAAAATAGAGGCACACTTTGAGTGAACATTACAACCTGTATTTTGAATTCTTGGAAATGAATTGCGCAATAATGCAAAGTCAACAGCCAGTCTGAACATGACCTACCGCGACCTATTGAGCAAGCAAACACACATATTTCTATTGTATTGTATTGTATTGCATTGTATCGTATTGTATTGTGTTTTAATATTTCCATCCAATGTTTTCTTGTGACAGAGAAATGTTTCTAACTTTACTTGTATGGTGGTGGCCATGTGATAAGGAGTTAACATAGGAAAGGAAGAGGGAACACACACCTACGATACAATAAAAAAAAAACAGTTCTGTTTCATCCCTGCATTCATTGTTTTCATTGTCAGTTAGTCTGTCATATGCAATCCTTTTGAGGTGATTTAAATAGACACAGCTCTATTTATTCATAGCGTCTCAAGGCTGTTGTAGCCATGATTAATGAATCCTCCCTGAGAGCAGCGTCTGTAAGACAAAAACTTGCAGGACCTTTAGTATAAGGACATTTGAAACAAAGACAGGAAAGTCTATCCCCCTGTTTCCGGCCCAAAATGTCGTTTCCTTTCCCCTGCCCATTGCTGGCTGGACTGAACACTAAACACTGAAACAGCATGGTTATCTAGGTATCTTCTGGCTACAACATGTAACCAGTAACCATGTTGTTGCTACAACATGTAGCCAGAAGACAACCAGCCCCCTTCTAAAAATGATGAACTTGCAGTCCAGGTAGGAAGCTACCGGTGAAATTGACTGGAGCTGTGTCATTAACGCAGTGTTGTTGTACACCTAATGGAAATGAGGTGGAAAGGATCAGCTGCCTCTCTCATTCTTAAGGAGAAGAAGTTTGGTATGGATCCGGTCATCCCCACACAGGTGCACTATTCCGAGCCTTATGACTGGCTGCTTCACAGTGCGGACAGCTCGCAGGCAGGGTGGTCAGCCCTGCGCAACACATGATTGGCAGAGAGCGGAGGGCATCCATCACGCACGCGGTCTCAGGAATGCTCGCATGGATAAGTACGGACTCCCCCCACCCAGCATTTGAACTTCATTGTGCTGCCGTCCAAAAGGCGATACCGGGCATCCGGCCTCAACGACAGCAGTCAGTCTGCCAACAGTCTGGGATGTGTTACAATCACATGTCACTTTAGAACCTTATTAACCTAAATGCTTCAGAATTGGGTTAGGGTTAGGGTTAGGGTTAGGGTTAGGGTTAGGGCACATAAGTTGATCTGCACTTAATTACATTTTGGATATTTATACAACTGGATTTTATTTATTGCCAGATATTTTATAACCCAGTGATATACTTAATCCGTCCTTGCCCCCTTTAAATGTGATTTATTTTAATTGCAATACCATCTGAAATAATTCGATGGTGTAAAGTTAACTAAATTAATTTTACAAGAAGGCTTCATGACATGATAGGTTTGCTCATATTCTGCACAATGTTTGCTCACACGCGCTCACATGTGAGCAAACATTGTGCAGAATATGGTTTGGCCATATCTTCTGCACAATCCTAAGCTAATTATTTCAATGTATCTCATGTTCGATCATCTCGCCGTAAACAAATGACGGCAGCGATGTTCATCACTGCAGCCTCATGTCATCAGCTTACTTGAGGAGCCTCTTCTCTCGGGGGCGGGGCTCTAACTTTGGGGACATAAATTGACTCTTAAGAAGAGACTTCAGTACTTCATGCACGGCCACCAGCTATCGTTTGGCGTCGATCATGTGGAAGTTTATATGCGCGGTTTTCACCAGAGCGCTTTTTATTCTTGTATCATTGATTGCAGTCTTCAGAGTGACGCGGGTTACTAAGAACAGCAACTACTGGTTCCTGACGCTCCTCTTCCTGCCTCAAGTGGCCGAGATGGTTATTACCTTGAAAAAGCGAAGAGGACAAGGTTATAAATGGTAAGCTGTCGTGATTGCCGATTTGAAATAGTTAACTAAGTGGTTAACTAAGTGTTAACTGATAATGCATACATTTGATTTACACTTAAACGCAATGCAACTTAATGACAAAGTTTGAAAGTTTCTCTCTCGCCATCCTCAAGTTACAGTAGAGAGGCTGACATAGAATTTTAAATGGGTTGTTCTGTAGTCATCCTAAACTAGTTAAATAAGAAAAAAAAAAGACAAAACTGTACGCCTCTTGTTGTTTTACAACGGAATATCATTTAGAACAAAATATTGACAAGACCTACTAACCTGGGGACTTTGTTTTATGTGCAATGTCACCAAGTAGTTACTGGTAATTACTGCTGGTTCCTTCCTGAAAACAAATGGTTATCTACTAAAAACACAGCATGACAACAGGGCCAGGCTTCTCACAAGTTCTAACACGTTTGTGGCGAGGCAGGCGATGAAGTCTCCCTATATTATTTGTCTGAAACCACAGATCAAATCTCACGTTCTCACAAGGTGAATGTTCGTTTATGCTGATGATGATGATGATGATGATGATGATGATGATGATGATGATGATTTCCATGGGCAGAGGGTGGAAGAACACGCAGGCACTGGCCTTACAGAACCCAGGTCTTCCCTGACCTCCACCTTGTAGACTTGCTAAATGCTGTGTTGGTTCTTCTCCAGGTGTTCTCCAGCGATCCTTTTATTCCTCATCAGCATTATTCCATCCATGTGGATCCTGGAGCTCCAGCAGAACAAGTCCACTGAGCAAGAGGTGATGCACACATAGAGACTAGGGAGACAAGATTGCATGCAACATGACGGTCAATAGCTAAGTCGCATTCATTTTAGAGAGAGGAGAGCATATAAATCAAAGGCATGTTAGTGATACGACGCAATTCATGTGTTGATATCTTGATGCTGTGTTTGTCAGTGGGTGTTTAAAGTTTGTCTGCGCCTTGGTAAACAAAAATTCACTTTCATAACAGCTTTACAGCTCATGAGTTACCACGGCCTTACCGAAGCAATCCTTGGAATTATCTTTAAATAAATAGATCTGGTGATGGGATTGATGACCTCACCACGAGCTGGCTGATGGTCTGGGGCCTTGCATGGCTATAGCTACCGCTATAGCTAATAGCTACCACACAGTGTCTGAAATAAGCTAATAGCTACAGCTCTATGCCTGAAATAAGCTAATAGCTACCGCTCACTGTGAAAAGTTATATGAATGCCATCCATTCCTATCTTTTTTTTTCATCTTCATAGTGCAAGATAGGATCATGGCATGCTTTCCTAGGCAAGTTTGATCTTCAGAACAGAACATCTAGAAATATCACCTCGTTACAAGTAAGTTGAATGGGTTGAAATGCTCACTAATTTGACCCAGCAGCAGAACAAAATGGAAACCTCCAGGTCCTATCAAAGAAAAGAAGAAGTCACACTATGACTCCATGATGAGGAGTTGTTCTTACTTCATAGCTGTTATGAAAAGAGCTATGCAAACTGTCAATCACTTTGATTTCAAGATTCATTGCTATTGCCAAATGTGTTGTCTTTATTTTGGTGAAAAATGCAACCAACATGAGTCTGTTTGAGCAGGAAAAAATGCAAGGTTCAAGGAGTTAGAGGTGATGTCACTCTATACTACTCTATACTATACTATAACTGACAAGTGACAAGTACTTTGAATGGCAAAGAAATCATATTGCTTGGCACAATTTTACCAATCAGAGAGATCATATCCAATAATCATTAGAGTGTCATCCTACATCGGCTTACATTTTATGACTTTGATAGGCTATCTGTATGTTTCAGTTTTGGCATCAGGGTCTGTAATTTAGCCGAATAATGTGTTTGGAGGGTTTAATGAGGATAAGTCGTTTTGGCTGAAGAATCTGGCAGATTAATTCTTCCAAGTGTGTCTGTCAATCAATCACTCCAAGTTGACAGCATCTGACCATCTAGCCTGCTATTAACCTCCTACCAAACATTTCTTTTACAACCCAGCCTTCTAGAGGCACACACTGGAAATGACCTGGACCGAACCGCCACGTAATTCAACTAAACGAACCAAACTCGGTCACATAATTAGACAAATATGTACACATACTCTATAGAAATGAACAAACTAACTCAATAAACAATAAAAAATACAGAAACCTGCTTCATTGCCTCGCACCCTTCTAATATTTGCCTCCTGGAGCTTTAAAAAGCGCTGACTGGACCAGGGCTTTCCTTGCTTGAACACCTTGGGAGTTGGAGACAAGACGGCAAGCAATAAATCACAACAAATAAACAATTGAGAAAAATGGCAGTAACAATAAATATATTACTGCTTCTATTGATATTGTGTACCTATATGTCTGTGTATATATATACACAGTATATATGTTCTCTTTTATCTAGATCTACCGTATATCACTACTCATGGCATTGTGTGAGCACCAATGAATTGCTCCTTTCTCTATTACAGGGAATGCAATTGCGGACTTCCTGACTCTGCAACACACACACATCAATAGATCAATAAAGAGAATTATATAATCTGGTGTGCTTATCGTGAAAATAGTTACGACATGTGTTGTGAATACAATCGTCACAATTGCAAAAGTAATGAGTTTAACTTTTGAATTTTTGCTTCACTTGAGTTTTTTCTCCCTAAAATGTCTATTTTTGTTTGATATTGAACACATTTTGTTTGATTATATCGATGCAAATCTGGTTCCATAACTATCCATCAACTCTTAATGACGGGTGAAGTGAATCTGTTCTTTCTTAGTATTTCTGTTTCACACTCATAATGATCATTCACGGCACATTCAAGGATGCCGTTGCGGACTATGTGGCGGGCATTGATTCGGCAGTATGCGGCTGGATCCTGACTCTCCACATGATCGTGCTCATCCTGCTCATCCTTGGCAAATGGCTCCTCCCCATTGGGGGCGGGGTCACGAAGAATGAGCTGTCTCAGCTTCTGCTCATATTCGTTGGAACTGCGGCAGACATCCTGGAATTCACTACTGAGACATCAGTTGAGTATGCAACTCCCTTTCTCAACCCATATGAATGTACACACACACACACACACACACACACACACACACACATGTGTGAAGATGTCCCATGTCACATATCTGAGAACCACATATACAGACCTGCAATTGAATTTGAATTAATGAATCAATTTACCTGTATTAACACACAATAATGCTGAATGTTGTTTTTCTGTCCAGCTCTTCCAGAAAGGACAAGCATGATATGCTGACGCGCATTGTCTTAGCTGTGTGGACCTGGAGCATGTTGCAATTCCCATTGCATCTGTCTGGTCAGTGTGTGTGTGTGTGTGTGTGTGTGTGTGTGTGTGTGTGTTTGTTTGTGTGTGTGTTTTGCACTTCTGCCAAGAACAAAACTGATTGCTAAAATTCTCCCAGACCTCTCCCAGTCTCTCCCATGGAGAGACTATTGACCAAAACACCGTAATTGCTGGCGTTATTGGTGTAGAAGAAGCATATGTTTACAATTACACACATACACAAAGAAAATGTCGTGCGTGTCTGGGGACGTGCGTTCATTACCCTCGCTGGGGAATTAAACACAGACTGAACCCAGCCTGCCCCTCGATGTGCTGTCGAGGTGGTCAACGCCTAGTCAGAAGAAGAGGGCGACCAAAATCCGCATTCATTTTTCTTTGTTTATATGTTTAATTGTATACATATGCTACACAAATAATTCACTAAACTAAAGCAATTATGGTGTTTTGCTTAATAGCCTCTCCTGATCTGAGACACTTTAAACAAACAGTTTTGTACTTGGCAAAAGCATTAGAATACTCAGTGGCATGGCATTTCTCCAGACAAAGCAAGTCAAACTGTTTTGTGGATATTATGTTCCCTTATATTTACTAAATGAATTATTTGTATTCATGTTTGTACTTCCTGACCCCAGTATAGCCTATTTATTTATCTTAGTAAGGGGAAATATCACAGGCTTCTAGTAGTTTAGAAGCTTGCATCATTAAATGAGAGATTGTCAAAGTAAGTGGTCTAGACTCTTGGGCAGGGCTTATGTAAACATATGCAGTTTAACAATTGCCCATTATCACTGTGTACCACTGAGGTAGAAGCTGATAGACAAAACCAGACAAATATATTATGGGATGTTACACCGTTCGGCTTGACCTTTATGCGCACATTTGGGATGTTTGGCAAAGCATGCTGTATTGTTTTGATTGCTTTATTACTGTATTGTCTCATCCATATCTGGAATTTGAACAAAGACTGAAACTGGCTTGTGGTGTGTTGTTTCCTCCCCCTTCAGTCGTCAACAACAAGCCGGAAGAAGAGGGCGAGCAAGGAGGCTCGCTACTGGCCCGACACAGTGCAAACCTGTGGACAATCGCTCAGGCCCTTTTCATCCAAGACGGGCCCTTCCTGGTGGTCCGGCTCATTGTCCTGAGCTATTTTGAGGTTTTCGACCAGATGCTGATCTTCTATGCCATTAAGAACACGCTGGTGGTCGTGCTGAACGTGTACAGGCTGATAGTCATCTGCCAGGACTCCCGATCCAATGATGACGTGTGAGGATGCACACACAGACACTCAATCACACATACATGCTGAAACACACACACACATTCCAATAAACACATGCTAACACGTGTACATTTAACAGTTTTTCTCTGGTTGAGTACTACTAGTACTAGCTCGTCAATAAATATGTAATAATAGCAATTGCAGCTATTATTTTTCTCATTATTTTTATGCTTCTAAGCAATACTAATACTAATTACTAACGACTGCTAATATTATTAACATCACAGTTCATTAATGTGGAAACTTATTTTCAGGTATCCATTTTATGATTTGTTCGATTTTGGAAAAGATACCAAAAAATATGTGTAATGTTTGTTACTTTTCTTTGAAGATTCGTAAAATTTGTCACTAACAAAGTTTTTTTATAACATTCTTGAACGACACGCTAAGTGTCACGTCACGGGAGGATCTATGCAACAAATCAGGCTTTAATGCATCTGAACATTAAAATGTATGAAAACAAACGACAGAAAATCTAACACGGGCTGTGGCATTTCATAAATCTTTTGTAAGTAATGATCCTACATCTGACTCTATTGTTCGCAAGTCGCTGCACGTCAGTCAGCACTTTTGCCTCAGGATGAAGGGCTGTCCCTACCCTCTGGAGAAAGGGACACAGCTGGGTCATAGCCAGGGGTGACACATTACTGAGGTACTTTTAGTTTTGTAATGCATTTATGGATGACCAACACAGCATTGCTATACACACACGTAAATACAATATCAGTATCAGTGTCTGAATTACTAGCGGGCCGTCTTGAAATAAAATATATCACAGACCATTGGAAGCACAGACCATATTCATATCATTTTATAAAAACGTGTATAATAACCAGAGTTATGTATCTCCATGTATAGAATTCCTGTAGTTGACAGAAACATACATTGTTATTTCATGCCAAAGTTTGATCAACATTCACAGATGCGCTCCAGGGTGCGCACAGTGCCGCTTTCAATGCCCACCGTCGATTCATCTCGTTCACAATATGTTAACAAAAAGTACCAAAAATAAAAAATAAAAAAAAGTAAAAATTCAACAAAAAATAACAACGTATTTTGGCAGCAGCCCGTGGCGCCATGTGCACCGTATTCTCTGCGGAGGCTGAGGTCCTCCCGTGTCCGCAGCACCATGCTGCTTGGGGGTCCACTGGACAGACTGGCGAGGGAGGCGGTTTCTCTGGGCTCGGCGTTGAGCTGGACTCTCTGTTTTTGCAGACAGAGGCACATCCGTCATGCTCACTCCCTGCCATCCTAGCCGCGCCGCGCTGGCCGGCCAGGGGTGTGGGTGTGTGTGTGTGTGTGTGTGTGTGTGCGTGCATGTGTGTTGGTATGAATGGATGGATGTACACTATATGTATATATTGTATTGTGTGTATGTGTGAGTTTGTGGGTATGTGTATGAATATGTATATATTTGTGCATCTACGTAGACTGTATGATATGTAGGTATATGTTTGTGTATGTGTGTGAATGGGTGTATGTATAAGAGCATATACATAAATGCAGGCCAAAATCCATTAGACATTTGTTATTACACTCTTATTTATATTTCTGTTTTACATACATTTGTGGGGTATAGTCCAAAGCAGACAGCCTTGTCAGGACAGATGCATTTTGCACAGGGGGACAAAATCAGTTGGTTTCAATCTGCAGCTTCACTGTTAGAGGCCACTGAATCCTACACACTGCGCCTTCAGAAAAAAAAGTAGATAGGTGAAATTAATCAATAGATCAAATGGGAATGGGTTCAGGATGGATTGAAAAAGGCGATGATGAACAGTGCGGTATTGAAAAACACACGTTCAAGGAAGAGATATTTGAGTGCAATCCAATATCTCTGTTTGAGATCAATGGTGCGTCTTTGGAAAGGGAAGTGGTTTTTCAAGCTGCAGCCTTTTGCCTTATCTCAAATTAGAATATGAGTGGGTGTTCGTGGCGGTTGCATATCATAATCTAGCAAACTTTACGACCTGTTGAGAGTACATTTTAACATCACTAATAACATAGCTAACAATGTGCACGGTAAGATGAATGAGAATGAGTTGGGCTTCACTTCAGACCCTTTCCATAGTTTTACAGATTCAAGCAACCAACCAAAGGACACATCAACAACAGTTCAGGTCATTTCATTGTCCTGCAAAGGAAACTCACTTTTGCAGCAGGGCATGATCGATATTATCAACAGATATAGTTTACAGAGAAGTAGCTCCACGCTCGTTCAATACTGGCCTGTTTGCTTGGCCTCCTGTATTGCTGCTTGCAGCTTTTTTTGAGAACCTCTTATCCAAACAATTTTACACTTGACACTGCACTTCGTTGGGTCCTGAGCCATACACCCATGGCCCACCTGCTTTATCATTGGGGGGTGGGGGGGGGGCAAATAATATTGCTGGTGGGCCATTTGTGGCCCGTGTGCTGCAAGTTGCTAACCCCCGCTCTAATGTGTAGCTTTAATGTCTAACATAACATTTGACAAATGCATCTGAATACTAGTTAGCTTATCGCCTGCTTATCTTGTTGTATTTTATTTCATCTTGTCTTCTGTTGACTGCTGCTCGTGGAAAACTTTAATTCTCTTTGAGATAAAGAATGTTTTTTTATCTATCAATCTATCTTTTTATCACAACAAGATGTCTGTTACAACATGTTATGTTGGCATACAGCAGCCATGTTGCTCAGCGTGGCACCCGATGAGAGCCCAGAGAGGGTGAGCCGGCAGGGAGACAGGGTGACAGGGAGACAGGGTGATGCCGTGTGAGTCCCCATGTAGAAGAGAACAGGCTTCAAGTGTGCTCAGGCTGAATGTGCATCGTACCTTAAGGTGGACAATACAACACACAACATAACAAACAGCAAGAAAGAAAGTGCTCT
Source organism: Phycis phycis (assembly GCA_900302335.1). NCBI lineage: Eukaryota > Metazoa > Chordata > Actinopteri > Gadiformes > Phycidae > Phycis > Phycis phycis. The sequence goes on from OMKQ01045929.1 coordinate 11,268, forward strand.
ATGGCATTGATAATGAAATGAATAATTATGCTGTGTGTAGAAGCCTTTTGTTCATATTTTTGTTTAGTTTTTTTTAAAATCTATATCATATGGTGGGACGAGAATAACCCGTGCTGTTGCACGGCATGATGTGTGACATATATTTTAATGTTTTAATGCTTAATGAATTTGTATTTCATATTTTAATGTAAAGACAAACTAAACAGAAGTTACAGTCCCAAAAATGGATTCATATAAATAAAAAGAGAAAAACCCCCTTGTGACCCTTTTGAGACATTATGAGGTGTCCTTATACTTCCTTGTTGAGCCAAGGACCTTTCCATTCCAAGGATGTCCAAATAGTTGTCATTGAAATGATGAATATTCTTGGCTGATCTGATCAAATACCTAAACATTAAAGAATAAACATTGTGAAAACATGATTGATTCATTTATTTACAACATATGGATGCTTCTTGACAAATGTAATTATTATGATCTATCTATTTGAGGCTGGAACCACAGAAAGGCCACATCACATCAACCACCCATACATATATGACCTCTCAACCAAAGTTGAGGATTCACCATCATTAAGAACAATAACAAAGACATGAATTCATGTTCACAACGAAATGGTTGATTTGAAGTGAGTAATGCTAAGGGTTTATGATAAAGAACTTGAGGAAAGTAAAAGTAAGCCCAATCTCATATCTTTCAAATCTTAAAATATCAAATCCATTTTTTTTAATCCAAGAGTCTGATCAACATGGCGCCATGTTTTTCAGGCCTAATCTATTCACCTATATTTGATATATTAGCGGCATTGATTCACAGCATTGTATTCGTTAACACCACACGAGGGAGCACTCTACACGTCAATCTACAATACTAATTGTCGTTCTGCTCACACACGCATCCGCACCGACAAACGCGCGCGCGCACACACACGCGAAGCTGAATATGATCAATTTAAAAAGTGTTGATAACACAATTAGTTCGATTTTTACTGAAGTATCTCAAAATGAATCATTGTGCCACTCGCGAGGTCCCCTAACCAAACTTTATTCCAGACTCTCCTATTTTGCCCTTACCCAGCCAACCCAGCTTTACGTTCCTTATGAACATAGATCCCACACATTCACTCTCAATTCAGTCCACCAACTTGTTGTTCAATAACTTTACAAATACTTCTATACTTTCAACATCTATCTGCCAAGGCATATATATATATAAAAAAAAAAAAAGACAACGTAGTAAGTTGCTATTGCCATGACAGCTAAACAGTTAGGCCTCCAGTGAAATTGGAAACTGTCAATGGGTTGGGCTTCTTCCTTGGCTTCAGCCCGTCGGCTGTAGGTCACCGCGACGCAACCAGCCCGACAGAGCAGCCCAACCCAACAGGTCCCCGAACAGGTTTAGTTTGCACTCGAACGCATTGCACACTCGGGTGGGGCCCGTCTTCCTATATCTGATCGGCAAAGCGGTGCTATTGAACACACACAGCGAGACACCACAGCTTCAAATCGCGGAGCTCTTTGTACACTTGGCTTGTTCCCTGTTTTTTTTCATCGCACTCCAGTTCGTCGGTCATGTTTCGCTGTGGAATCGCCTACCCTCGATGCAGGTGGATCCTGCCCCTGCTGCTGCTCTTCGCCATTATTTTCGACATAATCGCCATAGCGGCGACTTCGGGATGGGTCGAGGACGAAGACGCCAAGTCTCACTACGCCAACATGTGGGATCAGTGCCGCGGCAGGAACGATAACTGGGAGTGCAAGTCGCTCATGACGCATTGTAAGTGTACGAAATGTGTGTTGTGTTATCGCCATGTCACTACGACGGTACAGGGCAGCACGACGCGCCGTCGCTGCGCAGCTCGTTATAGGACTGAGGTATGAAGAACTATTGCCACATAGACGACAATTGGCATACGACGAAACCGTAACAACAGACAATCCAATGTGTGGACAATGTTATGTGTTACACAAATTGGACATAAATGGGTTATTCGGTCTTGAAGAGGTAGGCCGGATCCCCCTCACCCCCACCCCCCTATGATTGGATAGAAACTAAACTCACCTTCCCAAACTATTTCCCAACAAAACCAGACACAGGCTCTCACGATTATTCACCGTGCATGTCCTTGCACGATTTCTATGCTTGGGAAAATGTTTTTCTAGCAGCCATGAAGTCATCAGGTGAGTGTATCAAAATGTATTGGTCCTATAGTCTCATTCCTACATTGATGTCACCCAAACCGTGTAGTTTGGAAAACAAGAGGAGACGTTTGGCAGGGACCTCTCCCCCCAGCCTAACCACTCTGAGGCATCTGGGGATCGTGGTTATTTGTAATTGCGTAATGATATGATCCAGGACTAGGGAGTTTAGTTAAAGATGGCAGACACATTAACAATTGTAGCTCTATTGGGAGATGTTGTTAATTCTCTATTTGTAGACTTTGCAGGAGGTCGTGCTGTAAGGCCCCACACACGCACCCACACTCACACAAGTTATGGTCAAACATTTACATATGCATTGAACATGTAACATTGGTATAGCCTTTGTCTCTATTTGCACTAGGGTAGAATTAAAAATGGAATAAAACTACCATCTAACAAAACTCAACAAAGTTTCATATCGTTTTACGGGAACATTCGTAGCTTTTGGAATGCTTGGTTGGATTGCTTTGGAATGTAAAGCCAACCCCATGGCTACGTCAAAAACATTTGAAAAACCTTTTTGTTTCTTCCATAATTTTTATCTTGACGACAACTTTTATAAACCAAGCAATTATAACGAACTGTTACTATAACTATTCCTACTATCCTTTTTTGTATGTATCATTCCAAGGGTATGCTAGTATTCTGGGATCCAACATGAATGAGCAAATCATATAGACTGTTGGTTTTTAGAATAACATGTGAGTGGTTTGCACTTATGTTCCAAATAGATCCCAACACTAATTTGGAAAATTAGTATTGGGAATGTGGCTGAAACATGTACAAAAGCAAATATTCTACAAATATTTAACAACTATACATCTTTTACATGTTAATATATTTTCTTTGCTTCTAAAACACATGCCTCTCTCTCTCGCTTTCTCTCTCTCTCTCTCTCTCTCTCTCTCTCTCACTCTCTCAGTGATGGTGTCATTGCTCGCTTGCTCAATCTCCCCAAACCCTTCACTTTGCAAAGATAACACACATCTGTTATTAACCAGTCCTACATGAGATATTCACAGCAAGATCAGCATGTTCACAATTCATATATAATCGAAGCTGTATTTGCTGTAAATGTATTTGCTATAATTTGACTACAATGAAAGTTGGAGGTTTCATTGTCTTTAACATTTACAGACCATAAACCAATGACCGACCAATACAACAGTCTGTATATAGACTTTCTGAAAACATGTCCACATATTTTACTTCATGTTAAATGTTTTTGCATTTCATTTTCAGTAAATTATAACCAGTTCTGTTTCCCTTTACATATATTATATACAAGGGACTCCATTGTAACTGCTGTTACAATGATGAGGAAGAAGGAAAGAAGGAAAAAACCTAAAACACAAACTGACGCATCTGAACTGACTGACGGACGCACACCCAAGTGAAAGGTTCATGACAGACTTGTTTTGTGAGAATGCAAGCGAAATGTCCATTTCTAGTTTGCCACTCCCGTCGGCTTATAATTGCGTGAACCTCTGGATGACATCGGTGACCTTGTAGAGGCAGTAAACATCAGCTGGGAAGTTGTTGTTTTCCTCCCACTGGGGCGATTGTATCTTGAATAATTAGCAACGTCAGATGACCAGGATACAGTAGAACTCTTGAAACCATGTCTTTGGTGAACATATGTTCATGTTTTGTTGAAATATATATACACATTGCCAATTGAAGTTCAATGTAATCGTTAAACCTAATTTTACATATGTTATATAGATAATTAAATTGTCAACAGGATGAACTATCGAATTTACAACATAATGATTTAAAAAAATGGGTTCCGATCCAGATCCAGATTTCCAAATTGCAAAACGGGTTTTTTTTCAAACCTGTTCTTGAAGGTAGGGTAGGCCATTTATTATGAGAAGCATTTTTGTCATATGTGTTGAAACTCTCTTTACATCCCGACAGTAATCAATAAATCAAATGTTCGGACGCAAAAGAAAACCATCCAGAATCTGTGGCTGTCCCCTCAGGCCTTTCATAAGCCTGTCTGTCTGTCTGTCTGTCTGTCTACCTGAGGGCACGCAGCCCTGGCGATCATTGCACACGCCTGGAGTCTTCCACCAGGCCAGGCAGACCTTTTGCTAACGCTAGCGAGCTTGTTCTGTGTTTTGGGGGCGTGGCTCTGCCGGAGGCCCGGAGGGAGGGGTCTGATTTTCTTTTTCAGTTGGATACTTTTCAAGATCTAGCTTTCTCTGGCTGGTTTCTGCAAATGTCCTACCCTAGGATTCACTTCCCTCCTTAATGAAATTCCAGACCACAGGAGATTCAAAATAGCTGTGATAAAAAACTATAAATGGGAAATTAATCCTTAAATCACCACATTGTAAAACTCCAGAGGGGCTTTAGTATAAATGTTTTAAAATGGATGCTACACATGACTACTCCAAACAAGTACAACATAGATAGCCTAAAAGTTACATACAGTAAACAAAAACAAAATTGTCCAATTCTAAATGATTAAATGTCTGAGCAAAGGACATCATTCTCCAGAATATTTGCCGTCTTGATTTGTGTGTCTGTACAACTCTGTCTTATGTATTGAACATTTCATGTTTATGATAATGAATTATCGTGTGTGTGTTCAGCTTGGGCCCAGGCCGTCGCTGCACTGATGATCATTGGACTCCTCATCCTCATTGTGGCCTTCATCATCTCCTGCGTGGCTCTGTGCTGCACCCTGAACATCCCCATCCTGCCTTTGATAGGAGTGTTGCTCTTCATAGTCGGTAAGACACACACACACACACACACACACACACACACACACACACACACACACACACACACACTACATCACATCACACATTACATCACATCACATCACAATAGGCCACCTAACAGACTGCACAGTTCCCGCCAGGGTCCTTTTCAGAGTGTTTCCCTTCGTTTTGGGCATTTCAGGTTGAAAACCAAGTTTTCACAGAAGTACTGCAGTCTTTATGCTGCTCTTCCGTATTTAGCTTTTTGCTTCGTCACCCAACGACATATTATGTCAACTGCCCCAAATTTGTTGGACACATACATATATGATATACTCTACAGTAAGTTACTTTCACAAATCTAAACTGTAATGTCTGTGTCTGCATACGCTGCTCATCGCCCATTGATGTTTGATAACAAGTTATCGCCACAATGTTAAGCTAGGAGCTACGGCACTAACCCAGCCAGTTGTCATAGAAACAGTACACAAAGTACCGAGACAGGGTTTTTTTTTTCAGTGCACAAGCACTTCGTCCCGGAGCTGGTCAGCACCTCGCCAAGGTATTCCTGCCAGAGAAGGCTGTGTAGACATGTGAACAAGCGCAGACACACATGCACACACATGCGTGTGCGCTCCAGGGCAATGATGCATTATTGTTGTTTATGCGCTTTGAACAGTATTTTACAATGAGAAACGTCAGTTAGAAAGGAAAACAAGTTTTAGTTTTGAAAGTTCCATGTACTTCAATGTAATTAGCCCCAGTTAGACTGTTAAGAATGGCATTTCGACTTCATAAGCATATTGTTATCATATTGTGTACAATTCCGCATAATTGTATGTCAACAATAACAACAATTCACTAATTATTGGTGACAAAAATTATCACTCTTAGAGACCTGTAACAGCTATTAGGACTTGACTGGTTCCGGTTGGCTGATTCCCACACTTGCCTGTTTGTAACACAGGGAAAGGTTTCACAAAGCACAATTGAATCCCAAAATAACCGCGCCACACACAGAGAGTTTAAACAGCGAGACAGAGAGCGGTAGGAAAGGGTCACATCACTGCATTACTGAAATAGTTCTCATGACGGCAACAGATAATACGTAACCGCTGCTAAGAAGACAAGGGAGGGACAGGGACAGGAATTGGGCAGGAAAGACGAGGCTAGGGAGGGGGAGGGGAGGGGATGAGAAAGAGGGGCGGTATGGTGTTACTATGGGAACAGACGGACTCAGAACAAAAGTTCATAGTCCACTTGACTTGTCTGATCATCTAGCTGAATTTAAGATTACAGACCACACACACACACACACACACACACACACACACATACACACACACATAGTCACACAATAGTGACTGTCTCACACAAACCAAATGAAGTAAGGCATCTGGGTGGGGTCGCGATTAGTCATTTTCACAAGAGCCGTCATCTCTACAATTATCTTGTATCGTGCCAGCTTTACAGTACTGCTGCTTGATCTGTTTGAAGACTTGACGCAAGTCAGAGAACCACTGACTAGAATCACTGATGAAACTAATACAAATGTCCTCCTGCATGTGTACTTTGTACAGTAACATACCAGGACCCAGGCTCTGTTTCTACTGTAGAACTGTTAACTCTAACTTTACCATATCGCTCAGCCACTTTCATTAGCCAATAAGAATCACTTGGATACCCTTTCATGACCTTCAACAGATGTGTGTTATTTTCCGAGATCAAACCCGTCAATCCAAACAATTTGCCGAGGCTGAAGCGCGGCAAACCCGTCCAGCCCCACCCCAGGCTTGGGGAGATGCGCGGAGAACGGCTGTCGAAAAAAACATATGAGTCACCAGTCTTGGAAGATCAGTGTCACCAATTACTTATAATGTAGGAGTTACCGAGCTGAGTCACTCGGGGACTGCCGGGGCCTTTGTTTTTGTCCTTTCCCGACTCCAGTTCAGGTGGCGCAGATGTTGGCGTCGCTGTCTCGGATCGCACGCAATCGGGACCTCCCGCATCCGTCTGCCCGAGACGCGACGGCGCCAGCTGTTGTAGCGCGGGCCGCGCTGTGTCCGCCGTACCTCCCGGTGTGAAGCACCGCGCGCGGTTGTCTCGGGAATTCGTTGAGCAATAGCTCCTCGGAGGGTGATGGTTACTCATCGGGGCTTTGTGACTTCTCCCATCTTACGTTTTTTTCGTGAATTCCACCAATGAGACACGTCGACGTGTCTCCGCCCTGCCCTTGCGTGAGGCCCGCAAAGAGCTAGCGTCTTGTCGTTTACCGTGTTTACAAGAGGAATGTTTTTACATGAAAAGCCCTTGCATTACAGAAGATACATGTTCGGGTTGTTTTTGTTCCGTCTCCCTCAAACGTCTCCCAGTAACATCCAAAAAATGGCACCGTGGCGCCGTAGTAGAATAACAGCAGAGCAGTTTGTACAGGGTTGTTGTCGGGCGACTTTGTGATTGCCATCGTACTGCGTGTCATTTGGTGCCGACCTCCGTCTGTGAATCGCCTCACTGCCGTCTCAAATTCTGAGTGAGGCTGTCCTTCCATGGCCCTCAACGGTTCTGAGTCACAGTCAAACATTTCTAACTGATAATGTGAATGCTACTCTGTCTTGCCAGACTCGTTTATAAGCACAAGTAAGGGTGGAGTCATGCGTGTGATTCTAGTCCTCCATTTAGAGGTTTGTACCTGGATCAACTCAGCCTGGTGTTGTCACTAGGTTGAGTGTTGATTGAGTGTTGATTACTTTATAAAAATGCCATATTGTCACATTTACAGAATGTATGTACATGCTACTTTTGGTTAGGGGCTGGGTAAAAGGATCAGCAAAAGGCACACACACCTTTTCTTCATTTGTCTCTCAGGAACAAGTGAGCCCAGTCTCTCTCTCTCTCTCTCTCTCTCTCTCTCTCTCTCTCTCTCTCACTCTCTCTCTGCCTCACCGTTGACCGCTCCCTTCTGTTTCCCCGTCCAGTGGTCATTCAGATCATCGCGCTCATCATCTACCCGGTGAAGTTCAACGAGCTGATCTTCGAGGGCCACTACTCGTACACCTGGGCGTATGGCTTCGGCTGGGGCGCCACCATCCTCACCATCGGCTGCGGGGTCCTGTTCTGCTGCCTGCCTCGTTACGAGGATGAGCTGACGGGCCTGGCCAAGACCAAATACATCTACTCCACCGCCTAAGAGACTTGCTGAAACACACCTGCTGAGCTTTCCCACCACACTGAGCTCCAACGGTGCTATGCTGGCCACTGAGCATCC
>OMKQ01045930.1:0-12607 GCA_900302335.1 Phycis phycis
AAAATTATTTATATATATATATATATATATATATAATATATATATATATATATATATATATATATATATATATATATATATATATATATATATATATATATATATATATATATATATATATAGATATATATATATATATATATATACGTGTGTATATATATACATAAGTAAACTATATATATATATATATATATATATACTGTATATATATAAAATAAAATGGCCAAATCCAACGTTCCATGAGGCATGGTGCAGGGTTACGTTAGCAGCGGTGCAGACATTACCTTCAACATTGGGGCAATGAAGAAACTCCATCACTTAAAAACCAATTTGAAGTGACTACTACTAATAGGAAGGTGTTCCCCGTGTTGATAATGTTAATGTCTCATGCCTGCTGGGCGGGGACTAACAGGATGTACAGTGCTGACGCTCTCTCTCCTGTAGAAGTTGTACATAAGTCATCTCCAATGTGTAGAGCTTACAGAGCACCACATTGTTGGGACTCTGTTGTTTGAACTATTGATTGAAATCCTCCCATGCTTTAGATAATCGTGGGCCCAGTGTTTGAGCTGCAGCCTGTAGCTGCAGGTTATGCAAATGAATGTATTTCTTTAATCGATGAAATCGATTATGACGATGAGTCATCCCATCCCGAGCGTAGGTAGGAGGCGGTCTGCTTGTAATGTGAGACCGGTTTGCCTTTGTTACTGTAACTGTAAACCACACAAGTCTCTATCCACAACATCTTACAAAGGCATAAGCACTGTGGCTGTCATATGAAGGTGATACTGATGATGTATCTGCAATAATGACCATCACAGAGTGATCCAATAAAGACAGAGAGACTGCTGATCACCTGCAGTCCGTGCTAAAGTCCCTGCATGGGAGAGCTTTGAAAAGCGCTCTGTAGTGTTCAACCTGTTCTTCATACAATTGGGACAACAGTGAGTAAAACAGGTCAAACAAATATAGCCAGCGCTGTGCCTTCATGTTTCATCACTCCGGTCGCTCCGCTGATTGAACCCATCTGAGGATCGTACACACGTGTTTCTTTGCATAAAGCTGTGGTGTGTTATGACGGAAGGGAAACGCGATCCTCTGTGGACCCCAAGGGATAGAAGTATAATAAAACATGGAAAAGAAGGGAGTTTCTTTGCAATATAGGCTGACTCATGTAATTACTCTAACCAACAGCAGAACAAGATGGAACCCATTCACTCATTACACCATATGGCCAATGAATAGGCTTACATGTTTCCAAGGAGACCACATTCCACATTATTGCAACATTACTCTACATTTTCTCCAAAGTGATTACATGTCAATACTGTGTTTGTTTTCTGTTTTCCCAAAAGGACAAAGTTAAATCATTCGTGGTCTATGTTAACTATTAGCAGAAAGAAAGAAATAAAAAAGAATTCAAATGAATTAAAGCCATAACACTGTTATGGTTTACATGTAGCCTACAGATTGTAATAACCACAGTATCATTCCCTAAACATACGCCCAAAGCATTACATAGCACATACTTCAGAACATTCATCCAAATGTCAACCATAATGATTTACTGCATAACATTTGGGGGATTCGATTATCGTCAAGCAATGTGCTGCACTAGCTAATATTTACCTTCCTGAGCCATCATGCTGAGGGCACAACCAGCCCCAGTCTTACTGAGGCGATCGGACGCGCTTCGCTAGACTAACTGATGGCGCAACACTTTGGCACAATAACCTTCATAAATGTCATTGGGTCCCTTTAAGGCCCCGCCAGCTGGCCGCTTTATCAGCATGCCATTATCAATCAATTCCTTACGACCCAAAAAGCATTTAGGCGTGTCCACAATTTAAGACTAGACTACTTCAGCCTGCTTTAAAATTTCAGAGAGTACTGTCTCTTTTAATAACCAAATCGATTCGGCGCTCTGACGATGCGCTCCTACAACTCAAACTAACGAGAGACGCTGCTGCTGTGTGTGTGTGTGTGGTTATGAGGACGTTCGATTTGTTCATCTGTTGTAGTAACACGCGCACGCGGACCCACACGCGCACAAACACACGCACACAGGCGCACAAACACACGCACACACGCGCACAAGCCCACGCACACGCACGCACGACGCGCGCGCGCGCACACACACACACACACACACACGCGCGCGCGCGCTCATGCAAATTATCCAACTCTCCTCATATGGCCAAAAATAAACTGCGGGTGATGTATATTGAGTCGTTCGTACAATTATCTCCGTTCTCCCTGAACAAGGCCATCCAGGGAGCGGAGACACAAGATAACATGCGTGGAAGTCGACATCTGAAATACACTCTAATTTCCATATAAATCCACTTCTGCAATAATGGAGCCCGCTTCATAATAGGCTTACAACAATAATAGGCTGAAGAATGGACATGCTCACCCTATTTATTGTGGCTGGAGCCTATGCGTAAACAACACTATTATACGTGCTGTTTGTGTATTGTACGTGTCCTTTCCGTGACCATGTTGTGTTCATAACCAGCTCATGTGTTGTTTTACAGTTTTGATACTGCTTCGCACGTCTAACCTGTGTTAGCCTCATCCAGAACGACCTCGTGTTTTCACAATCACTTAAAACAGGCTTTTAAAGAGGATGATGTCATACAATGTGGCTATCTTCCTAACACACCAACACACACAACCGTGGCCGTAACGGTCATCGTGGGAACCAGCCTACCTCGCCGTGGCGGACGGTCCTTCCCGACGGAGTGTCCTCCGGTAAGAAGTAAAGTTTGGAGCTGGATAAAAGTCGCTTGCTCGTCCTCTCCTCCCAGAGCAGCTGCAGCTCGGCGATGCAGACGGGCTCCCCGGGAGCACACCTCACCGGGAAGAAGTCTCCCAGGGACAGCAGCCTCTGGCCGGCGTCGAGGTGGAAGCGGAACGCCTTGTAGAAAACGTAGGGTCCGTGCGAGCCGCAAGGTGAGCCGACCCACTGCAGGGGGGAAACGGCAGGTCAAAGTGTCAGTACATCGCCCGTACGCCTTGACACGCACGTCTAACCTACACGATGTGTTGTGCAACGTTGTCGTTAAATACATGCACGTTATTTTGCCGAGACCGAAAAGCCGCTGGCAACACATTGCTTCCTTGAACAGAACGCAGGCTGCTGATGCAGAAAATGTACCAATGTATCGCGGAGAACATGGTCTAACGTGCCCAAATGATCTCTTTATCGATAAACGCATGATACGATAGGAGTCGCACACAACACCGCATGAAGTGAGGATGAATGACGACAAAACATTTAATCTAAGGATAAAATATAATAATATTACTAATACCATCAGTGAGTACGGCTCCATCGCGTCCTCCTCAATTGATTGAACTCCGAACATTTCTCTCCAAACTTGTTGGCTTGAATGGTTTCCAAAAAGTCCTGGAAGATCACAACATCAGCACAGCGAGAACGCAGTATTACGTCAATATGAACAGCATGTCGTTCGCAGTCCGTCCACCTAAAATGTGTCAAAAAGTCGCCGAATATTTATTCAGAGTGCTCTCTATTGCGCCGAAGATTACACGTTGTGGTTCCAATAAATTCCAATTGATGAATCGTCAATATCAGCGATGTGCCACTGTAAGTGGCTCGGCACAGTAAGACGACAGGAGTACTTAAACTATATAAATATAAGCAACATCACAATTTCTACCCGTCCGCATTATATTATTCATATTATAATGATAATTGACAAAGTGATCTATTTAATGAATGAGCTTTGATGGGCTTAGACGTTAATATATTTTGTTATTATGCTATGTCTTTGCCAGGACCTGTAACAAGGACGTTTGTGAACATTTCCTGCAGACCTGCAGCGAGATTCAGGGGCGCCCGTCTCGCTATTTCTAGAGTGCGTGCTGTTTTAACAATCCATTTTTGGCCAAAACCTCGGGTCTAGAGGCCGACTCTAAAATTTTCTATGCCAATATGCCAATATCATAATACTCATAATATTACTACTACTACTACTACTACTACTACTACTACTACTATTATTATTAATAATAATAACAATACTAATAATAACAATAATAATAATAATAATAATAATAATAATAATAATAATAATAACAATAATAATGATGATGATACTAATAATAATAATAATAATAATAATAATAATAATAATAATAACAACAATAACAATCATAATAATCATCATTATCATCGTTGTTGTATAGTTCGTGTACTTCATGACGTCACATCGCAATGACGTCGTCCAGTTGGGAAATACAGTTTAGGACTATAGGGATGTTCATCTATTTGTGTTTTCGTTATTGTTCAGTAATTAATCGCGAAACTGTTATATAGCCAATGGATAATTTGTTGTGTTTGATACTGCCACACTGTTTCACATGCGAGACATGGCAACAACGTTTTTAGTAACCTTGGTTATGGTATATTTACGTTTATTTAGGATTTGACATTACTACATCTCCCTGGAGTCATCACAAAATGGCGTAGCATCGCCAACAAATAATCCCATGATGCATTCTGATGTACCCACCTTATAAAGCAATCTCAACTCAACTTTAAAGTACTACTACACTACTACATTAAAGTAGTGATCTCAAAGATTTTCATGTAAATAATTGTGTTAAGTCACTTTGTATCTCAGAATGAGGTAACATAATGGTTATGGAGCAAATAACCCACTGATGAAAAACCCTTCATTTGCAGTATTATGAATGTTTTGATTTGGGTGTCGGTGGCGACAGCATTGGGAATAATCTGGTTTGTCGCCAGAGGTGTCACCAAAGAGAACAAACGAGAAATCTTTGAGTTAACCACTTTAAGCATACCTAATTAGAGACGAAGCCTATGGAAGCAAATCACTGCCAGAATATGTTGAATTTGAAAATCAATTCATGATATTGAAGTATTATACTTTGAAAACGGGGTAATGTGGGGATTAAGATTTTTTTCCCCTAGTACAGATTCAACATTGTAAATACAGTATGCACTACTCATATTGAAGTGGTCAAAATACAGATCAGAAAATTAATGCTGTAAATGAAAACTGAAGTAGCAGGTATTCCAAGGACAGACCAAAGTATGTAAGCATGCCTAAGAATGTAAGCAACTCTATCAGACAGCAGTCCATTTGTCATGTAAGCAAAGTACACCTTGAAAATGAAACTAAACAGCAGCAAACAGTGAGACTGATGGTGCTTGGGGAAATGTTGCAGGTTGTGTTCACATGGAGTCATGCAGAAGGGAGGCAGGAGATGGACCCCACCTTCTGGACGGCAGGGGTAAACAAACAAACAAACAAAATGGCAGGACAGCTAAATGAAATGTTGCTATGGCGATGTCGTATGGTACAGTGAATGGAATAAAATATATGAAGTACAATTACTTTTGGTCATTATTCAAGTGATGCATGTAGCTTTAAAATCCAAGATGATTAGCTGTTTTCTCCTTGTGTAACTTCGTTCCTACATCCGGTTTTCCATTTTGTCGTGAAGGATACCAAAAAGGTACAATATTTTAGCTTTGGATGGCGATGCCGTTACTTTTGCGAAAGTAATATCGTCTAAATCCAAATGAACACAGAATTATGCAGTGTTATAATAAGCACAGGGCTTCTCAGTGGTTCAAAAACCATGTCAACACAACATAACAGCTATGATGGCTAATGATGTCAAACGTTAAATTCTTCCAGGTCCAATGGTTTTAACCTCTTCACACCATTTTTTTGAAGTTCCACCTCAATGAATTAGCATAATATAGGCAGCATAATCAGCAAAATATATGCATATATTGTTGCCAATTAAATGAACTGGTGTGCACTTCATCATGACCTGTTTTTATCTGTACAATGCGTTTGATTTAATTCTGGTTTTCATTGATCCCATGACAGACAGACCATGTTCAGATACGCCAGCAGTTTTCAGTCTTGATTGCTTTGGCCTGTCCTTTGAAAAACCTGCTACTTGCTAATAGTATTTTAAATGTTCAATACTTGATTGGTTTTCTGGTCCATATACTTTATAAATATCTTATTTTTAATGTCTGCAATCTGAACATTGAAATAGATATATTTGAAGTTGTGTTTTTGAACTGGCCTGATTTGAAATGCCATGTTTGAATTTCAAAGGGGTGAATTCAAAACAAAGATATTCAGATGTCAGTTTAGTGTATAATATTTAAACGTTATGAATTCAATGGTGTTTCCATATACTAAATTAAATAGCGTAAAAAAGCATCCAAACATGATGGCAGTTATTCACCTCCACAGAAAACCATGCAGGGGACTTGATGTGGAGCAGCCCGGCTAAACGTGTCACGCTGCTATTCATATTCATAGTCATCATCGCAGCAAAGCGCGCTGCTTTATTTAGGACGCTTTGAAGTCGATGGGAGGCGTTCTTTGCATGATGTCATTCCCACACGATAACACGCTGCAGCCAGACCAGTGTGTCACATTGTCCCACAATTCCATCAGATTGTGTTTGTGTTCAGAAGTATGTTGTCCCCTATAGGCTGTATGCCATCACCTACAACCTAGAATAACAGCTCAGACAGTGATATTATGACTTTAGACGACAGCAGTCCATATTTCAAACAAACCTGCCTCATATGGAAATGCTACAGGGTGGGATATTCAGATTTAGTTCATGATGAAGCCACGGCAGGGTATAATTTCATCACCCTAGAATGCATGTTAGTAAAGTAAATGTAGGTCATTTAAGTATCATTGGCTCCTGCTCAGTTGATACTCCTTCATTTCCATCTTATATGATTCAATTTCTGGAGAAGTGGCATGAAATGAAAGAGACTTTGACTCATAATGGATAACAGGATGTTATAACATCAATAACATATCTCTTGAAAGGCGACAGACAAGCCCCTGAGATAAGTGGGCTCCAATTTAGGCAGTACCCAAAAAGTACATGTACAGTACATAGGCTTAAGGTTCATGAGGTTCAACGGATCACAGGGCAACACTTCAGTGTTTCAGCTGTGAGGTTATTGACTTACTGTTAATTGCACATTGGGGACACTGGGACAGGCACTGGATTTGGTTATTTTAATGGCCAGCAGGCATGATTTAGGTTTATAGAAGGACCCACTCAAATGCCATGAGGGAAGGTTTGGGGTTCAAGCAATAAGCTTTGACCTAATTGACCTAAAATCACTGACCATCAAAATTGCACAACATTTGCTGGAAACTAGATTGAGCATCTGAGAGTCCTTGTCATATAATAGCAAATGTGATAGAACCGCCCCGTACATTTATTGGCCAAAGTGGTAAACCACAGATTAGCAATCAAATATCTCAATTTAGATAAATACATTCATTCATAAAAATATGGTACATATAGCATACAAGTATTTTGAACTTATTTTACATGTTGTTACCTTTTACTGTCACTCCTGCCACTTTTGAGCTTGGGTTATCTCCAGGCATTTGAGATGTTGAGAGCAGAAACCCAGAGCTACACTCCATTAGTATTCTACCCTGCAGGTCTTTTCCAAATTCCTCAAGAGGAAGGCTGTGCTTGTAGAGAGGGCCACTAGTCGACTAAGGGAACCAGAAAGCACATCCCAAATGAGGCCATGCCGGGGGCTGGCAACTACAGGCTTCTGTGGGACATGAGGTTGCATTGGTGTAGGATGCCTCAGACGCTCAACTGTGGTGAAGATAGTTGCTGATCTTAAGGCCCCAATGGACTAGAAAAAAAATCTAAAATGGTGTGTTTGTACACACAAAACCGCCGGTTAGCGACCAAAAGGAAGGGTAGCATTGGGCTTCTATCTCAGTTGAAATAGTCAAACTCATTGCACGCAGTACACAACACACCACTGTTTGCAATTAGGCAACAATACCACATGAATTATTGGTGGAGTCTGGTTATCATAAATATTTGGTATCTGTACAATATGGACTAGTGCGTCCCACTCTGTTTATCTGAGATCCAGAACCAGGGACTACAAGGACATGGAGATTGGAGGAAATTCCTGGCATCATCAAACAAACCACCCACACATCAGAATCACAAGCATGCCAATTCCAAGTTTGTTGTTCGAATATTGAGGCAGTCAGCCTGAAGATGCTGAAAAAAAGCACACAAATGCGAAGTGCTGGAAACTGAACACAAATGATTATTTCCCAGAGCCAGCAGGTATCATAAAACACTCATAGGCACAATCCAACAAAGCACTCTTACAGAACATCCATGAGCCACACCCATAGCGGTAGACACATTTCACAATAATGGAAGTGAATATTTGTCACCCACTCTTGGCGTTTTCCAGAATGTGCAGAACGCTGACAAAGCACAAAATGCATGGGGTCTGACGGTTATTGAAAATGGTTTTGTTACGAAACACTTGCAAAAAAAACAGATCCGTTGGGTTCTCTAGTGTGGTCTTCAACGTATTTCCATCCATGTGTGACCTTGGTGCCAAACAGTAGATTTTGTATGAATAACTCATTCGTGAATAGCTAATTTACATCAGTGTAAGTTAGACCATACAACAACACACATTCAATTAGATCTGAAGAGGTTTGCAAATTAGAGGAACACTATAACTACATTCCCCTAATCCCAGAGAACCTTTTTCTAAATCATTATGTCAAGTCATTGTTACAGAACTATTGTGACCTATGTAAAGGCTGATCACCAGGCTCAGTAACAGAACATAATCAAGACAACATATGTGCAGCTTTATGGTTATTGATATACCATTGTCTCTCTCTCACACAAAGATGTGCACACACACACTTGCACACACACTTGCACACACATACACACCATTGCAGAGCCTGGAACGTCGATAAACGTAGCTAGTGCCAATTGTTCCTCCACTCTATCTACACATCCCTGACCCCAACTCCTCCTCACCACACAACCTGATCTAGTTCACCTCAGCACAACCTTCAAGCTCACCACCAGCAAGAAGAGGGCGAAAAAACAATCTTCCTGAAGTGAGGAGAAAATCCTTTCGTGATTTAGTGCGGGGGGAAATCAGTTGAGCGTGGGAATGAAAAAGTGAGTTGTAAGTGAACGAGAGACACAGAAAGAGGAATTAATGATTCATACTATGAGACCAACTGCCTTTTACACAATTTCATTATTTCAGCAACATTAATGAGGGGAAATTAATTAAAAGGAAGACTCGGGGTAATGAAGTGCACATGGACTGCGGGTGGGAGGGCACAGGAACTTGCGTAATGTTCTAATGAATTTGTTGAGACAGGAAACATTGTTCAGGGCTGGCTTCACGCTCCATGGTTACTCGTACTGTTGTTAGTCTATGGTACAAGGTGAGTCTATTCACATGAATTATTATGGAGAGAAATACATTTCTTCATTCACTCTACATCCACGAGTCATTTTGAGTTGTTATGTATGTCCCCAGTGTTGAGTAAAACCTCCAGTACACTATCCACGGGCAGCTCAGGGTCTTTAAAAATATGTTTTTGACATTCAAAAGCAGTCGTACGGAAAAAAAGAGAGAGCAATAGAACAAGATGGCAATACCGAGTGTGAGAAAGAAACATGGCAGCAGCAATTTCTGCAATGAAAACAGGGGTATAGATTACATGGTGATTTAGGAAACACTGCTTGCGTGCATATGTGTGTGTGTGTGTGTGTGTGTGTGTGTGTGTGTGTGTGTGTGTGTGTGTGTGTGTGTGTGTGTGTGCATGTGCGTGTGCATGTGCATGTAGAGTTCAGCCAAATATTTACCCTGGGAAGATTATAGGTTTGGTATTGTAAATTCATTTTATTTACTCAATGGTGTCTTTGTTTCATTGATGTACCTTTGATTATATATTATCAGAACAAGTACATTAAGTAGTATATTGATCCGTGCCTGAGTAAACATAAGACCTATGACTGGGCGTTTAAAAGATTTATGAAAATAAAACACATAGACGTTACCACAAGATAAGGACAATATCATATTGTTATCACAATAATAGCCTTGTTATACAAACAAATAATCGGAAATAACTATATATCCATGTAATTTCTATTAGATCAAGGCATCAACCCAAAAAAAATAAAATATGTAAGTGAAGAATATATATATATTCTTCGCCTCATCAATATAGTACCAATGTCAATGCAAAATATAGATCCATAAAGTCTTCATTTTGGCATTCCATTGTCGGGTAAGACAACGTTGTTTCTACATTGTACAACAAGCAGTAAAGGGTTTGTGGGATGACCCTCTTAAACTGGATGTTCAGCATCACTGAATGCACACAATTGCACATGAATGCTAATGCCAAACAGAGCCATCATCTGAGAGGTCCGCGCGTAGAAACAACAGTGATGCCAACAGACATGGAAAACAGCTACTTCTGCCTTTTCTATAGTGATGTGCCATTTATTTATTCATCTGTGCCTACATTTGAGCCATTTATTATTTATTTGTGTGATAATTTAGTCATATTTACAATTCACCTTGTATATTTGCATAACATTAAGTTCCTAGATATTCTTTAGGAATTGCAGTTCTATAAGGACTATGTGAACATGTATGGGTGTGCTGCAGTGGACAAGTGATTTGATATGATCATATTACTTAATTGGCCATCTGGTTCGCAAGCTTAGGCTCTAGACGCTAATCTGAGCGATAATTAACGTAGTCTTTTTATGTTATGATTGAGATGATGATTTAGATACAACTGCAAGAGCAGAAATCCATTAGTCATATCCAGCGCCTATAGAAGACACAATTACAATCTCATCTAAGATATTAAGTCTCTCACAAGCTTGAAGCCGTTCAACAAGCCAATTGCAAAGTAGTTTTTTTATTGCTGCTTTTTCATGTGTTTGCAATTTAACTTGGCTTAGAGTCCTAAGTAAGACCAAAGACAGATTTCCACATGCTTGTTTAAGCATGCAAAATGGAACACTGACCCCCATTCATACGTATATAGATACATATCTATAGTGCATATGAATGGGGGTGTTTTTTTCTTTCGTTTCTTAATACCATACTTTATTATTGCTAACTCACAACGTCTGCATGTGATGTGATTTTTGTTAACCACACTGATGAAAAACGAATTCTGACAAAATGTAGCCAATGTGGTCTGGAAGTCGAGGAAACATTGTGTGAAGTCTGGGAGCAATAACGGATGTAAAAGACATGAGCCAACGTTACCCCAAATAACTTTCATTCCTCTGACACCAAAACCCAAAGTCATTCCGTTTCAGTACATTTCAGTAAATAAATGATTCATGACACGTTATTTAATGAAATGGAATAATAAATGTTTCAATAAGAAGCAAATGATCAGTTATAAAATATCTTGTATTTATTTAGAAGTGCTGTTTTTCAGATGTCCTATCTTTGCTGTGTAAGACCTCTCATGCAGCCGTAGTTTCTCGCAGAATTCCGCCTGGAAAACGTACACATACACACACACACACACACACACACACACACAGATAAAGAGAATAGATCAACAAATTCCCAAGGACAAATTTATGTTTGACCATTTCAGAAAATGTGCTAGTATTGGATTTGCTGCAAATGTATGATAATTATTCGTTTAAAGAAAGATAAGGACGTTGAAGGGGAACCGCCACGTTCTGCACCTCGCACCGCAGAGAGAGTACGGCTCCGTATGCCTGCAAACATCAACGCCTGTTCCACAAGGAAACTGGGAACAGTTGTACCCCTTCAGCATAAACAGAGTAAAGACGTTTGCAATCTTAAAGGCAAACGATCATTCCTTGGCCTAAATTGAGTCATTCCCCTTTGTTTTGCTTTTCCCTCACCATTTCGGAGGAAATTATTGGGCCTGCAAATATTTGACTCTTTTCCAGGAAACAGCAAACCTTTGCTGTCACCAGCCTTGATTGTGTCATTCCCACTTCTTGAACTGCAGCTATCCATGTGGAGAGCAGATCCTTACTCCTTACACTCGAATCAATGTGGGCCACTATAAGACACTCTCAATGGTTTGCTGCTATGCTTTATGGCTATAAGGCTGTGTTTTTTTTAATTGATT
This sequence comes from Phycis phycis, assembly GCA_900302335.1. Taxonomy (NCBI): domain Eukaryota; kingdom Metazoa; phylum Chordata; class Actinopteri; order Gadiformes; family Phycidae; genus Phycis; species Phycis phycis. Next base: position 12,015 of record OMKQ01045930.1, read on the forward strand.
TAATCTGAGTTACTGTCTGCTCTCCAGAAATGTTCCCATCCAGGGTTTTCACCCTCATCGAGACGCTGGCCAGTTCTGCTGCAACTTACACCATATAAGGTATGATGAGAGCCACATGCCCAGAAGGGACCCCCGCCTACTCCACACACACACACACACACACACATGTACATGCATACACACACACACACACACATACACATGTACATGCATACACACACACATACGTACACACACACGCATGCACGCACAAACACACACGCACGCACGCACGCACGCACGCACGCACGCACGCACACACACACACACACACACACACACACACACACACACCACACCACACTGAATGAGAAAATGGAGCAAGGGAGTTTTTCCTTCCAATTGTTTTCACTTTGTAAGCACAGAGGGGGAACAAGCCTGGGGGAGGGAGGAGAGAGAGAGAGAGAGAGAGAGAGAGAGAGCCAAGCTGGATGTTATTAAATACCATTTAACAGCAAATTGTCATTGGGGATTTCAAAGGTAATTTATGACAGTTTCCTGATGGAAATCATACGCATTTGAAAACATACATAAAATGTTGTAATATGTAATAT
>OMKQ01045931.1:8166-23205 GCA_900302335.1 Phycis phycis
CACAAATGCACACACACACACACGCATACACGCATGCACACACACACAAACGCACAAACGCATGCACACGCGCACACATACACACACACACACACACACACACACACACACACACACAGCGCTTTCCGTCTCTGTTCTGTTTAGGTTCTGCTGAGATCCAGCTGCAGATCCCATGGATCGGAGTGGTGTGATGATTCTGGTTTTAATTAGTATAGCCTGTATTAGTGATGTGATCTATTCTTTACAGGCTATGCTAATCTATACCAGAATCAACAATGCAATGGGAGCCCAGGCGGTCATATTGTACCTGTAAAGTGTGCATGCAATTTCAGCGTTTTCATATGTATTTTTTATCATTCTAAAATGTCACAATTACCAAAAGAATAATCCATCGCATCTTGTTCACTGTGTTCTTTTGGCCTACAGATGGCGGACTTCCACCCCTCTCTTTTATCATACTTACTTACAACTCGTGAGGCTGAGAACAATCAAAGCAAGCAATCAAAATTGGAGTAACTACAAAAAGTCATGCATCAGCTGCATACCCTAGTTCAGGTTTGTTGCCATAGCCCAGCAACCCAGGACAGTATCGCTCAGGCAGGTGGATAGTCAGTCTATTCATGAGAGGCATTTTAAAGGACAACACCAGTCTGAGTGGTGAATCCATCATAATGGCTTCACTAAAGCATCAGTTACCAATATAATTGATTAAAATTGGTCCTTGTTCCATGTCTGCCAGAGAGCATTTAGAGTGAGCATGCACTTTCATCTTTTGCAATCAATCAGTTTGTGATCAGTATACACACTTTGTTGACAATGCAACTCTTATCACAAAGACCAAAGTGCTATATTTCCATTGTTTACATTTGTGGCTAACAGGTGCATGTTTATTGCTCTCCGGCAGAATTGGTACCAGAAAGTGATTTTGACTACTTATTTATCATTTATTATTTATTTTACCGGATGTTTGGTTGAAGCCAGGGGAGACGGTTATGATGATTTGGTCACCAAGACCTGTCTTGTATTTTTTTGAGCAGCATAGCCAAGGAGTGGAGAATGGGTGTGTAACCACCAGTGTTCCCTGCAGACGCGGAGGAAGCCAAGCCCAGGCCGGCCGTAAGACGTGCAGCCTCCCGTAGCTGCGCCCCGCCGACCTGCTCGGCCAGACCGGAGTATCCAGGACTTAGGTTAACGCCGAAAGATCCTTTCTGTTGTAACACTTGATTCCGGGGGCGTTTTTGCAGTCTCTGAGGTGTCTGTGCCCCACTTTGCTGGTGTTTTCCACGCCACAACGGTGAGCGAAGTTACCACCACTTTGCAGTTACCACACTTTTAGTCCAGTCAAACTATGTACTTGGTTTGTTCTACAGCAAAGTATGTTAAAAAAAAACTAAAACTAATGTAATGCAAAAAGTGTACAAATATGTTTTTGTCATTGTACAATTAGCGTTAAATGATCACACAGATATGAAGGTTATTGCATAGTAGTGGCCTGCAAACCTAATTAAGATCTGCCTATTCTGTAAATTGTGTTGACAATTACATGTTATAACAGACTAACCAAACCTGGTAAATGTCACTTTCTTTTGCTGCATGTTGTTTTCAACCCACATGCTTGAGGGGATCAGTCAGCGTGTCATTGACTAACAGCGAACACAAACTCGTCAGCACTAAACCTTTCCCGGTGGGAAGACAAGCAAAAATCAAGCAAAAATCCTCTGTCTGGGTCTGTAAAGGTTTCAAAACAATACTGTAACCTGGCCACTATAGAAATTCACTTATTAAAGGGATCATATTATACCACCGGGTGTGAGTGTGAGTAGCCATTAAAAGCCATTTCAAAATCTGCCCTCTGACTTGATGACACAATAAGGGGGACTATCCATCTAGATGTGCAATGGATAGATAAGCCTAGAGTCTATTGGGTAGGCTGGTTGACTCTGGATGGAATATCCCATGGAAACTCCCATTTGTGATGTCAGATTTTGAAATGGCTTGTAATGCCTAATCATACTCACACCTGGTGGTGAGATAGGGCCCTTTAAAGTTATCTTATTAAATCTGCATTCACTTGCACAGATGAGTCTCTCTTTGGTATCACCGTAAAGAAACAGGAAACAAAGCTTAACTCCGCCCCTTTCGGTTGGTTTCCATCCCAGGCTGTCTGCTTTCTTCCCCCCAAGTTCTGCTATAACATGGTATGACTGCTAGATCCCAGGTGTTTTATTCACTAGAAAATAACTCAATAATGACCGACTCATATCTCATATGTCATATATAACATATTGATATTGAAAAATACTGTTAGTGAGTTTGGTCAGGAAGAAGTGTCTCATGAATACAAAACTCAGAGTCCAGGAGGGGTTTACAGACACCTCCGGAACTCCACCACATACTAAATCAAATCCGCCTTTAATGTACACATCGTCCTTTGTGTGCACTGTGTGGTGCAACAGCTGGGACTCGATTAAGTAGGAAGTGCCACATCTGGATAGTTTCTTTGTCCGCCAAAGTGTCCTCAGCAGAACCCTTCACCTTGATCCCCCTGAGTGACAAACCTGAGTCTGTGGAGTAAACAAAGTCCTAGAATCCAAAGTAAAACTAAAAAGCACACCATGTTACCTTAATATGTAATGAAAATGTTAACATTCTCATCACAGATTACGTTTGTGGTGTGTGTGTGTGTGTGTGTGTGTGTGTGTGTGTGTGCCTGTATGTGCGTGTGTGTAGCTTATGATCAAAATGTTTCAAAGCAGAAGTTTCTAAAGGGGATGTGTGATGTAGTGAGGCCGGATCTCTCCAAGAGATGAAGGCAAACTCTTCATCCATTAACAGGGTTAGTGATACCTTGTCACGGGCTCATGCCCCATTTTGAAGACAATCAATTGTCAACGCTGTCAGTAATCACTCAGGATTGAGATTTTGTAGACACATCTACACATTTTCAATTTAGTCTACATATATTAGAAATGTTTCAATGCCATATTTCAACAGGTTCCAGATTGCCTGGGATTGCACACATCTTGTGCAAAGAAAAACTCAAAAAGTACATGTGAGTTTTCTGAGAAACCTTTTAAGCCAAGCAAGCCTCTATGAAAGGTTTAACCAACACTTTTCTTCCTCTTGAGAAAGTTTGAACATCTACATGCTTATACTAGCAAAGAATGATGGTACACTGTGTTGATATAGTTTGTCACTTTGGCTCATGCACATGAGTGTTGGCTACTCTGGTCCGGCATATTTTTCACTCTCTGCAAGAGTATAATCCAAGCCATGTATTTTAAAACATGCATCACATTTTGACACCTGCCTCCGGCAAACACTGCTTTTTACTACTGGAATGGTGGCCGCAAAGTTCATTTAACAACATAAAAAAACCCTCTCCAAGGTTCTCCTCATTCATTCAGGCGTACTATTGTTTCCTGACAGGAAATAGAGAATGACCTAAAACTTATCTCTGATGTTTGGTAATCTGAGATGGATTCGTTTGTCTGCACTCCCCTTGTACGTCCAGATCTGTCTCTCCTCCAAATCACTCCATCTGTTTCAGTCAGCCGGTCACACCGCCTCCTCTGCTCGTCCTCACCTCCCTGTCTCTGGGAGAGGCCTAGACGTGCACGTCTATGTACACATCAGGAAGCAACGCTGTGTCATCCGAATTACCAGTTACATGAATTCGAATAAAATTACTTTTACGTTAAAATGTGTTTTAACATCGTTACTAATAAAATGTGTACTCTGTTACTGATTTACAGCATCTTAGTATGTATTGATGAGTTTTGTGTTTGATGCGTACCATTTCTTCGACTCCTTTCAGATTTTCCCCCAGACTATGAGCGCAGGCGGCCATGACCTTCAACGCCACAGTTTACCACAGTCTCTTCTACGCTAACGACTCCCGTGGTCAGTATGTGGCGGACTGCAGTGTTACTTATTGTTGAGATAAAGTTTCAATAGCAAATATGGAGTAATCAAAACAATACTCCCTAGTGAAGAAAACCAGAAGGAAAGAGATGCGGGCTCCCCCTTCTGGAAGTACTTAGGAATGCAGTAGACATAATAGAAGACATAGTTGCAAATTATTGATTCCAAAAAAAAACAATTTATAGCAAGCAGGGCCGTAAAAGCAAACTGAATTCTAGGTCAGTGTCTCTTGAAAGGCGAGTGTGGGACACAGTGACGATGTCCAACACAGAGCAGAGGTTTAACACAATGACTGACTGTATAGAGCACTGGCTAACATGCCGATGTATGCCAGCTGGAGCCAATGAGTGTGAGCACATTTCATTTACAACAATTTGCTATTTATTAGATTTTATGAGATTTTCTAGGAACAATGGTTCAAAAACGAATTCTACTGTATCCTACTGCACCATGCATTGTAGTAATATCATAGTTACAAATTATGTTGTTGTTATTATTATTTTTACCAAGATACTAATTGTTTTCAATTGGTCTGCAATTTGCACCAACTCAAGTAGAATCAACATGCCATGGTGCTTGTTTTAACTCAATAAACTGCACGTTTCTGTATAATTATTTTTGGATTTCATTTTATGTTTGGTTTTCTTGTGTATTGTGTTGTGTTTTCAGGCAAGTTGCCCCCTGAGTCATCTGAGGCACTCAACACTGTGAGTGGATGGGAACAGAGCAGTGGCAGTTCTCCTCTGGGCCCGGGAGGGAGCCTGAACCATTCACAGGTCAACATGACTCCAACGCATCTGACTGAAGAGTACGACCCGCTGGGAGGGCACACTATCTTGCAGGTATTCACTGACCGTGGATTTGCTGTTAGCCGCTCTATTCTGTTTCTTTTGCATTCTATTCTTTACTGTGACACATAACAGACAGCCAGAGATCCTATTACAAGTGCAACAGACATGTGGAGGGTTGCTGTGTGCGCATTGTACTCTCTCGGTTCTTTATTGCTAGGCTAACATCTAAGTACCAAAAACACATTTCCTGTAGTTTGTCAGATGTTTAGGATCTGACTTGATTTGTAAGATCCTGTTATTCTGATATCAGCAGCACATACAACGATGCATTCAGCTGCCGCTCCGCCAATGTGATGTGTTCCCCTCCTTCGTTTAGGTGATCATCATCGTTTTCCTCACAGGCTCTCTGTCTCTCATCACCGTGATCGGAAACATCCTCGTCTTGGTGTCCTTTAAAGTCAACAAGGCCTTGAAGACGGTGAACAACTACTACCTGCTGAGTCTGGCGTTCGCCGACCTGACCATTGGCACGCTGTCGATGAACCTCTACACCACCTACATCATCATGAACCAGTGGGCTCTGGGGCCCGTGATCTGTGACCTGTGGCTCGCTATTGACTACGTGGCCAGTAATGCCTCAGTCATGAACCTGCTGGTCATTAGCTTTGACAGGTACGCACTTTGTCCTTAATGTTTTATTGGGATCCATTTGCACATAGATATGAGCCATCACATTTTGCAAGACTGTTTGACTATTCGTTTTGGTTGAAAACAGTATTGCATGTTAAATGTATGTGATGCAGATTCATTGATATTAACAATATTGGCAATATGAACAGTTTCACGAATGATGTTCAAAGAAAACAACCTCTCACATTTCAGGAACTGACAGGGAATGTCAGGAGTGACATTGGAGTGACATAGGTTGAGCTTCATCTTCATCTGTTCTTGATCTCAGGTACTTTTCAGTAACCAGGCCGTTGACCTACCGGGCCAAAAGGACCACAAAGCGAGCCATGACCATGATCGGGTTAGCTTGGTCCATCTCTTTCATCCTCTGGGCCCCAGCCATCTTATTCTGGCAGTATATTGTTGGTGAACGTACTGTCCAGCCCAACCAGTGCTACATACAGTTTCTCTCTGAGCCGATCATCACATTCTGCACTGCCATCGCAGCCTTCTACCTGCCAGTGACCATAATGTCGGTTCTATTCTGGAAGATATACCAGGAAACTGAAAACCGAGCCAAAGATCTGGCAGGTCTCCGCGGATCTGGTTCAGGCGAAAGCCAACCGGACGGCAGCATTGTTGCCACTGGTCAGCTGAGTGGGCGCAGTGGCCAGCACGAGTCCTCTGCCACTCTCAATCAGATCAACAGCCACCAGAACTGCAGTGCCCATGAGCTGAGCCGGGAGGCGGCAGTCAGGCACGGCAAGTGTGCCGCCGAGAGCCACAGGAGGAGAGTCCACCTTTGGTTCTCACTAATGCTGACCGCCTGTCATTCCTCAAAGAGGTCTCGTACCGCAATGAGTGTTGGCGAGACGGAGGGCAGCACCAGCGAGGGCTGTAACAACAACGACAACATGACCGACTCGGAGGACGAGGAGGCGAAGGGAAAGTCTCCAGCCGTTTACTCCATAGCTGCAGATGGTTTTTTGCAAGGCTCGGGAGATGATGACGACCATGTTGGGACAGAAGAGGCTACATCAAGACCATCCAAGGGTGAATACTATAGTAATATGAATCATAAATAAATAATAAAGAATACAAATCAAACACTGCATCAGGACCAATTTATTTTATTGAATGTAATTTATGTTTCTCTCTCTCTCTTTCTCTCTCACACAATCACTCCCTCTCACTAGATGGAGTTATTGATGGACAGCCGAGGGGAATAGAAGAAAAATCCATCAGTATTAAAGACGCAACGATTGCCAAGCGCTTTGCCTCCAAGGCGAAGACACAGATCAACAAGCGCAAGAACGAGAAGAAGGTGAACGAGAAGAAAGCTGCGCAGACTCTGAGCGCCATCCTCTTCGCCTTCGTCATCACGTGGACGCCCTACAACATCATGGTGCTGGTCAACACCTTCTGTGAGGGCTGCATCCCTGACACCCTGTGGGCACTGGGCTACTGGCTGTGCTACGTCAACAGCACCGTCAACCCCATGTGCTACGCCCTGTGCAACAAGGCCTTCCGGAACACCTTCCGGGACATCCTGCTGTGCCAGTGGAACAGGAGTGTGAAGAACAAGCCTCACTTTCAGCAGAGGCAGGCCGTCGGCTTTCGCAGGAGCGACCCGATGTAGCGAGAATATAAGAGTGTTGTCGTTTTTTACTCAGTAAAAGTGAAGAGGTAGGCTACGGCTTGTACTGCTCAGCCTAGTGTAACTTTTATGAACCTTTTGAATTGAATCCTACACGATGCGTACTAAAAGGCCAACCTAAATTGGTGTGAGCTTAAAGGTGCTGTAGGTAAGATTTAACAGCTTTCATTCCATATTTGTGAGCGATCTGGGAGAATATCTGTGTTGAGTTGCATCTGTATGAGGCTTAGCTCATTTCTGACGCAACCACCTGATTGGTTTGAGGAGTCCATCGGCCCTGTCAATCACAGGTGTGAAATGCAACACTTTTCAATGGAAGAGAAATGTAGGAAGGGAGGGCACATATTTTTGGGTTAAGTTGCTCTCATCTGCTCTCTCTCTCTGAACAACGCTCAAATCGTGCCTACAACACCTTTAATGTGGTATGCTAGCTTCCATTTGAAGAACAAGTTCCTGGCTCTGGCTTTTCTTCAGAAAATCCAACCTTCGCAACTTGCTGATGGTGGAGATGAATTCCATGTCTCAACACAGATAACACCAATTACACATATTCCACATATATATATATATATATATATATATATATATATGTGGAATGTGATGCAGTGCACATGCAGTGGCATTTATGTGTTCTATGTATAATCTGTTTTACATGTGTTATCAGTGTAGTTATGTCACTTGCAACATAAATTCCACATGTAACACATATTTCCACATATGTAACACATTACACATTTCACGTACTACCCAGGTAACACGTACATAACACGTACACAGACAACACATCACACATCAAATTAATACCCCATATAACCCATATTCCACAAACAACACATATTACACATATTACACAGATGACACCTAGAATACACACAAAGACACAGGAATACACATTGAACTATGTATGTGGTGGAGATTGTAAATAGATGCAGTGGCATTTTTAATAGCTGATGTGAGAAAAGTACAAATGTATTAAGAGATTAAAAGATTAGAAATATTATTTTAGCCTCTGAGCAATGTTACAGATTGACTCATTTGTATTTTGAGATATTGAGATTGCATAAAGCACAATCATAAAAGTGAATATTGTTAGCATGTTTAAAATGATTGTTTGAGACACGCCTGCAGATTGAAAGAATGAGTGTTTGTTTGATATTTCTACCAATGTGGAATTTTTGTTATAACTACATCAGGGTATTGCTTATTGAAATATTGTTAAACGTAAGACATCCCCAATAATTGCAACATGCCCAAGCATTTTGAATGAAATGGACACACTTATTTTCCATCCAGACAGCCCATGTGACAGGTGTGGGCCATCTGCTATACCTTCAATTCATGTCATGTTTCCAGTTGAATATATTTCTTTAAACAATTTTCAATACACTTCAAACGGTCATAAAAATGTATGTTGTAAAGTATGATTCAAATCTCTCAGGCAATCTTAAAGTTCAGTTCAATGTAAAACTTCAGTTATAGAATGTACATTTTAAACACATGCATTAAAGGGAAACCAAAATTTTAATTTTTTTGTGGTATTATGTCTTGTATGATCATCAACATAGAAATCTATGCCATTTTGTCACTTGTACTAAAATGTTATTATTATTAGACGATTATTAAGATTATTAATTTAGAAAAGAATGGAGTAAAAGCGTATTTTCAGTCTCTGCCAACCAGTGGTGTTCTGTTTGGGACGACAAAGAGCCTGCCTGGTGTGTTCTTCGACGTGGTGACACCACAGACACCAGCGGCGAGGTGTGTGTGGATGGGAGGAGCTCTGTCTGGGCAGCATGTTGTTCTCTTGATGTTCTCGGAACCTAACAGACTGACATCGCCACGGTGTGGGGTGCAGTCTCACACCGTGAGACATCACTTCTCATCACACCCATAGTTGACAACACGCGCTAGCATAGAAAGTATCACACAGTGACTCCAGCTGAAACAGTGCGTTTGCTTTTTGGTTAGCATTATTTTTTTAACTTGATTCAAATGTAGCTAAAGCAAGAGATAAATCAGTGAGATGACGTTCCCCTTCCGGTTCTCATCAATCTACCGTATGTGTGGGTTCTACATTCATCGTCATTGCAGGCCCCTCCACGTCATCCCACAACTCATCAGGACCTCATGCATTAACGGGCCTTCAATTGTGTTTATATGTAGATGTATATATATTTAACTTTAATTTATGCTCATCTCTGTGGTTTTCACCATGAAGACTCATTTCATGGTTTCGCCAAATGTGTTGTTGTCAATAAATATTGTGGTTAATCTTTAATACTAATCTCTCGATTAAACAGGTTAATTCGTAACCAGATGTGTTAGTGCTGAAGATAACAAAGTATACGAAGATGTCTCTGAAACCATATCCACTTACTGTTAACATCATCATAAAATATTGCAGTGTAGTGTTAACAGCATCTACACTGTTTAAGAACAGGTATGTTGCTATTGACAGTGACCCCCAAGCCCGGTCTGGCCTTCCCCTCAGAACTGTCAGAATGTCGAACACGTCACCACTCACGTCTCTGTTACTTCTGGGTGACTCTAACATCCATGTTGACTCCACGGACTGCAAAACTACAACTGAGCTTCTGGAAATTCAGAAATGTTTCAACATTACTCAACACATAGATGTACCCACCCACATTAGAGGCCACACCCTCGACCTTGGGTGTGGTCCACTGGCACCAGCATCAACCAACTGCCCAGCGATGACCTCACCATTTACAACCATCATCCTGCAAATAGATGTCCCCGTCCCCTTGAAAAGCAGAAACACCCCATAACTTTCTGAACCCTCAACCATCCTCTCTCTCTCTCTCTCTCTCTCTCTCTCTCTCTCTCTCTCTCTGAACGTCTTTCCCACCAAAATTGCTCAACTTCTACAACACCAAGCTCTTCTCCTGCTGTACCAGCTTGCACCCCAAATCTGCCTCCCTTGGGCCTTGAGCCCCTCCACCCTGTTCTTCTTTGATTTAACATTCTATATGTTTTATTTGCAATATAGTATACATAGTGCAATATTTTTTACCTAAATAAAAGTTTGCTCTTACACTGAATTATAACCAAACCCTTTTTTGTAACCTCGTCCCCAGGCGTGGTCTCATCTCATGACGGAACGAATGCACCAATAGCGTCCATGTCCGTCGAGAGAGAGAGAGAGAGAGAGAGAGAGAGAGAGAGAGAGGGCGGGACTTCCAAGCTGGCTAGTAGTAGTAGTAGAATGCTTGAGCACCCCTTTGGTATCTAGTACTGACTGTGCTGTCAATGAACGAGAGGTGGACAACTGTTCGCGCTCTGCTCTTAATGAAATGCATATGCAAGGCATTACGAAGGCGGGTGAGTGGCGCACGCTCCATTCATCCGGTCTCTTGCGGTCGTCAAGGTAACGACGCCGTCAACATGTCCGCTGGAGCTCAACACGGTGGGAAACAGGACGAGCCGAAAGTAGCCTATTTCTCTTGCTACATGAAAAAATATATATGTCATATATTTACACAAATATGTGTCATATTGACAACTTTCTGCGCAATTATTCAGGTTTAGGCAGTTTGCATGTTTTTCTTTCTTTCATGTTAGGAGGAAGAAACACGTTTCCTCCAATGGACAGCGTTGACCCAAGAACAAATAAACTGTTTGCTGGAGATGACTTTGGATGAAGTTCTGGGGTACGTAGTTTAAATGTGCTCTTAAACTGAAAACGTAGCCTATACATTTTGTATTGGCTAATTTCAACACACATGTTGTAATTTTTACTGACAATTACAGTTGACAATCGCCTCCGTATGTTCGCATTACAATGTATTTCAGTACTTTGTCCAGCTTCCTTCAAATCGAGCCTGAACTCTAACGCATCAGAACACGAACAAGCTGTTTTTTAAACCACAAACTGCTTTGTCATTGAGAAGTTTGTTCCACTTGTTATCAAGTGAGTAATTAGCTGTACACAGCTATGTGTAAACTCACATGCTTTCCCCGTCATGTCCTCCACACTCTATAGAGAGCTTGAAGAGGCCCTTGGCTTTCGCCAAAGGCAGAGCTGCATGCGGGAGGCGGCCCTGCTGGACTACTACGCCTCTGGGTTCTGGTGGGCCAAAGAGTTCGGCTTCGGTCCCGCGCAGATCTCCTTCAGCATGGCTGTATTTCAAATGCTGTTGGACAATATAAGAGGTGATCAGACAAAAAATAACAGCTCAAGAAAGCACGCTGCCTAGGCCTAGGCGTTATGTCTGAACATAGTTGTTCAGACATTCAGTTGTTGTTCATACTTAATATCGATATATTTATAAGTTATGATTGAAAAACAACATTTGTTATTGTTTTATTGCTTTCCATTATTATTATTGTTTTTATCACATCCTTTATTACATCATACATTAATCCTAAGATTTGCCATGTCCAATTGACTGTTTACAGAAATGGTGTTTGCTGCTCGATGTTGAAGATTTAACATGCTATTCAATTGTTTCATCCTACCCATCCTACTCCACGCTTTATTTAAATAGTGCGTGTGTTTCTCTGGTCATCTAGACAAGGGGACTGTATTTGTGGAGAACTGCAGGGACTTGACTGTCGCGCTGAACGCTGCTACCCAGCAGCCTGCCTCGCCGGGGGAGAGTGCTCCACTTCTGGACGTGGAGCAAGCCATGGCCCTCGTGGACTACATCACCAGCAGGTCACTGTCCTCTTCCACTGTGCTCCTCCAGACACTGTGTTCATCCCAGACTGCTGCCGAGTTAAGATATGGAGCAATAAAACTGCTCCTGGAGAACATCATGACTAGGGCTTTTTTTCTTTGCAGATGTCCTTTCATAGATGAGATAGTTAAAAAAAAACAACTCTTTATATAAAAACAAATGAATAGCTCATAATGTTGTTATTTAAACCAGCACTGTAGTACAGTACTGCAGTTATTTATTGCATCACGAAAAAAAATCTGAAGATCATGAATAAAACTTGCCCATCCACGAGTCATTCCATCGAGATCATTTCTCAGTGAAAATGTAATCTTGACCCCCCCTTGGGAAAATCATAGATAAAAGATGTATACAGTGCTAATTGAACACATCTACTCATCTACTCGTTATGAGTAGATGTTCAGAGTGATTTCATTTGACCTTTTGGAAACAGCCTCTTCCAGCACTACAGGCTCTATGAACTCCTCTTCACCATCCCAAGAGAACAAGCTCTTATAGGAATGGAGGTGAGATTTGTGTATTATATTGTGTATGTATGTGTGTGTGTGTGTGTGTGTGTGTGTGCATCCATGCATGCACCTGTAAGTACATTTGACTCTCCATCTACTTCCTCTGCTCCAGAGAACAATTGAAGTGATTTGTGACGATGCAATCGCTCCATTGGAGGAAGGGATGCCAGCTGACCTGCACCACCAGGCCACAGCACTGCTGAGACAGGACCAGGAGGAGGTAGGAGATGGATGACGATGATGATGATGATGATGATGATGATGATATACAATAATAGCAGCAATAATAATATGAACAGAATTATAATAATTAATAAATACATCATAATTATAGTATTAATAGTAATGGTAATTATACATTTTATTTGTATAGTTTTTCTCAAAGACACTTTTCAACATCAATAGAATACAAGTAAACTCTTGCAAGTATCAGTAAAAAGTGGCAACCTTCAAAACCATAGAGCTACAGATGAAATAGTAGACAGAGGGGCAGAGAGATGAGGAGGAAATGTAAGTATAGTGTGACAATATGTTTAGGAAGGGTTAGCCTTTTGGTGCGTTTTTTTTTTAAATAAATTCTCCACTTGGAGGCACTGTCTGCCTTTGTCTCTGAACCTCTGAAACAATGTAAGCCTGGATGGCTTCTAGAAGGTCTGCTTTGTGGAGCATGACATGAACACTCGGCTGAAGGCTGAGTTCAAGGACCTTGGCTTTTGCCAGTGTTTGTTGTTTGGAAAAAAATAGACGTATGTCTATTTGTGTCCTATGTAATTAGTGCAAGAACATCAACATGCATATCCTATTACATTCAACGGCATTTAAAACCCTGAGTACCATTGTTAGTCAACTATTTGTGCTGTCTAATGGTAAGAAGTGATGTATTGCAATGTACTGTATTGTAATGTTTCACTCAAAAGGAGATCTAGTATATAGATTTACTTGGTAAAAGCGTGGTATAGCACTTCCTCCAGCATCACATGGCTGAGTGAAACCATACCCTGCAGATTATTGAGGGCTGAACATCACATCACAGTGATGCTGTGATGCCTTGGAAATGAGACAGACACTGGACAGTGACAGCCACTGCTTCTGCTTGACGTTTTCACTCCCATTCAGCATTACTGCAGAGGTTCATCACTACAGCAGAGGACATGATTAATGTTAGCAGTAACCTGAGCCGTGTCTTTCTTGAATCTTAAAGAGCGAAATGAAGCGCCGATGCTCTGTTTCGGTGTGTGAAACCCTAGAAACACATTGTTCACATTTTGCTCTCTGAAAGTTGCAGCGTCTACACGTTCTGTCTACTCTCACAACCGTAGTGTAGCTCCATATGTATAGATGGTTGCATCATGTGTACGTGGGGGGGCGGTGCCCTTTATCTGACCCTGTGTGTGTGTGTGTGTGTGTGCGTGCGTGTGTGTGACTAACGTTGTATTCGTCACACACATAGGCCAAACAGGATGAGTCTGGCAGTGAACCGCAGGAAGAAAGCATTGAGGTGAAGCAGAAAGAGGAAGTGATGGAGGAGGAGGAGGAGGCAGTTGGGGAGTGGTCTGTCCAGGAGGTGCAGGAGGTGATGTCGGAGCTGGCCCAAGAGATGCTGGGGAGCCTGCAGGTATCACCACCACCACGCCATGCTAGGTGGAGGGCTAACCCCCCTGACACAAACAGTAGGTCAGGGGGCCATGATGGGGAGGAATAATATACCTGTTTTTGTTTGTAGTGCTCTTGATTTGGTTCAAATGACTTGTTGGCTCAGAGACACGGACACTGGGGACCTCAGTTGGTCAGGGAGAATTTCATCAGCAGAAACTCAGAGAAAATGCAACATTATTCATCACTAAAAAGAAAAACGATATTAACGACAAACATAATACTGATGAGTTACGTTTATTGATGTAATTGTAGAAAAGCAATAACAACAATAATGTCACATTACCCGTAAGCGGGTTACACAAAAATAATATTAGAAACTTGCCTAGACCCTGTATGATTAATATTTAATGACATTCAACAGTAACTACAGTTACCTACCAAAACTTTCAGTTGAAATTAACTTTCAGCAAGCGATAAAGAGAGAGAGACAGAGAGAGAGAGAGAGAGAGAGAGAGAGAGAGAGAGAGAGAAAGCTCTTGATCGACCAAGTCGTGAACAGCTGCATAGGGAGGGTTTCCACTCATACTAAATTGTTAAGTGTCTAGTAATTTGAAACCTTCCACTGCCCTAACCAGTGTATACACACACACACACACACACACACACACACACACACACACACAGGTTGAGTGGTTGTGATTGTCAGCTCTCTCCCAGTAGGGTCCCTGTTCTGTCAGGGTCAATTACTCCTGCTCATCTAACTCATCTATATAGGAGAGTTATAATTACAATCACTTCACACGCTGCTTAGAGTGCAGCCAAGCATCATAAAGGAACCACATTGATAGTTTATTTAAAAAAAAGATTATATTACAGCATATTACATATTACAACATTTTCTGTATGTTTTCAAATGCGTATGATTTCCATCAGGAAACTGTCATAAATTACCTTTGAAATCCCCAATGACAATTTGCTGTTAAATGGTATTTAATAACATCCAGCTTGGCTCTCTCTCTCTCTCTCTCTCTCTCTCTCTCTCTCTCTCTCTCTCTCCCTCCCTCCCCCAGGCTTGTTCCCCCTCTGTGCTTACAAAGTGAAAACAATTGGAAGGAAAAACTCCCTTGCTCCATTTTCTCATTCAGTGTGGTGTGGTGTGTGTGTGTGTGTGTGTGTGTGTGTGTGTGTGTGTG
>OMKQ01045932.1:6256-20536 GCA_900302335.1 Phycis phycis
CTAACATATATGATATATATATATATATATATATATATATATATATATACACACACACACACACACATACTAGTTGTGTTCAAAATAATAGCAGTGTGTTTAAAACAAGTGAGTAAAGCTCAAAATCCTTATAATAGCCTTTATTTCCATACACGCAAATGCATTGGGAACACTGCACAGTGTATTCCAAATCAAAACATGAAGAAATTCCTTTCCAGAAAGTGAAGAAAAATTAATATATTAGGCTGTTCAGTGTCATTTTTCTTTACAAACTCAAACATTTACTGTGTAAAGTGAAAAATGCTTGAAGATTTAGCTTTCCTGTGAATTACTGAATTAATACTTAGTTGTATAAGTATTGTCCTCTTCATATATGTTGATGTACTTAAACTGATCCATGATCAGTTTAAATATGTATGCGATAAATAGGCCCGACACAGGCCCGATGTTTCTCAGTATGAGAAACATCCCCATATCATGACGCTTGCGCCACCATGCTTCAGTATCTTCACAGTGTACTGTGGCTTGAATTCAGTGTTTGGGGGTTGCTTGACAAACTGTCTGCGGCCCCTAGAACCCAAAAGAACAAGCTTGCTTTCATGGCGCAACAAAATGTTGCGCCATTTCGCTTTAGGCCAGTCAACGTGCTCTTTGGCAAATTGTAACCTCTTCAGCATATTTTTTTTAAGTAAGGGACTTTGCGGGGGCTTTTTGCTGATTGCTTGGCTTCACATAGGCATCTTCTAGTTGTTACAGTACTCACAGGTAACTTTAGACCTTCTTTGATCTCCCTGGAGCTGATCATTGGGTGAGTCTTTGCCAATTTGGCAATTCTTCGATCCATTCGAATGGTAGTTTTCGGTTTTCTTCCACGTCTTTCTGGTTTTGGTTGCCATTTAAAAGCATTTTAAATAATTTAATCTGAGCCGCCAATCATTTTCTGCACTTCTTTATATGTTTTCCCCTCTCTAATCAACTTTATATATATGTAGTTTAATGTGTCCTGTCTGAATGTGATTTAATGTAAATGGCTATGGCTGATCACAAACGTACTTGGCTTCTAATTGGTGAATACATTTGTAGATTTGTGACCTTGGTCATGGAACAATAGTGCAAAAGCAGATCTGCAACTCGCAACAAAAAGGTTGCAAGACACGACAACATGCATTTGCGGGTATACAGTAAATTCACAGATGTGAATATGATTTGCTGTTCAAGTTTATAATTTAAGTTTTCACATCACAAAACTTTGTTTACATGTGTACATTTTTGCGTGCAATATGTTTTAGTTATATTGGCACAGACAATGTGCACAACTTCATCTAATATAAAAAAAAAAAACACCTAGACCAACGTTTTTAAGAGAGCAAAACATGTTCCCTTGTGATCTTTGTTCAGGGTTAGGAACCAAATTCTATTTGGTTAGATACGTCTTCTATTCACGCTGTACCGAAATCGCACAAACTGCCACTTAAAAAACCGAGGTATGTACTGAACCGTGACTTTGGCGTACCGTTACACCCTTAACATGGACGCAAAATAGCCCTCTGATTCATGGATAAATACAATTTTTTTTTTTTATTAAGAACAGAGGAACGTACCAAACTGTGACCTTGGTTTACCGCTACACTGCTTCTATAGTCCTACTCCTATAAACTCCATTGTTTATACAAGAAAGAATTGACAAATATCACTTCCATGAGGCTGTTCTCAGCAGACAGATCACTGGCAATGAACTTGGCCTTTCATATTCATCGCAGCTATAGCAAAGTTCGAGCTGCATGCAAAGTTTCTAAAAAATATATGAGTCATAGTACACAGTATAGTTTTGGTATCAAACAAAGGCTTAGTTAGTTTAGACATAATATAACGTGAGATGTACCAGCACAGTAGTAGACGAGTTGTAAAAGTTCAGAAACCTTACCCAAGTAGCTTGTAAAATGCTGAATAAAGTAAGTTTATGTTACATATATGTGTACAGTACAACTAAAATGTCAATTATTTCTCATACAAACCAGCTTTATTCTGGTCTAGTATAATGTACCTCTTAAGATCTTCAGGTTTTCCCCATCCCTGTATGAAGAGTTTGGTGAGGAGAAGCCGTCTGTAAAGGACATCCAATCGACTCACACCCATGGGCTACCAACTAGCATCTATTATATAAAAGAAACAAATGTCAACAAGAAATCAAATCAAATCAACAAATCAAAATATGAGCCTTCAATTACATTACAAATGTTCATGGCCAGTTGTTGCTCATTCCCAATGTCAAACTCAAGACTCAACTTCTCTGGATTCTGAAGGAATACATTTCACTGTGTTAACATTTATATTACATTTACATTTAGCAGACGCTTTTATCCAAAGCAACTTACAATAAGTACATTTGTCAGAAGGTGAAACATTTCATTGCTGTTAATACAGTAAGCAAAGTCACCAGAACAAGTTTCAAGCATTCCAATTGCTAGGCTAACCATTGCTAGTATCATCTCTGGCTAAATGCTAAATTACGAAGAGCAATTATAAAGTGTCAAGACGTACAACATACAAGTGCATGAGGGTAGGGGTTTGTTTTTTTTGGTGGAGGGGTGGGGGGCCAGGTTTACAGGCACTGAAAAGCAGAATTCATTCTGTGGATGCAGGTCAGCTTGGAAAGCAAAGGTGTGCATGTTCAGTGTTTGCATTATAGACCTACGATAGCTCGCCCTTTGATACACTTTTTTGTGTGCATCAAAGCAGCTGATAAGCTGCTGAAAGGTTAAGGTGATACAAAAAAATGCAATTCCCCGTCAGGTCCAAGAAATGAATGGTGATAGACAGGACCGCTAGTGAATAGTTTACTTGTCTGATTCAAGGAGTCATGGAAGTAGAACAAGTAGGTTTAGGTCTATGTTTACTCATTAAGTATTACCATTACTTAACCTCTACTTTCAGAGTTTACTCATGAAGTATTGGTAAAACCAAACTCCAGGCTTGCAAAGATTCCAACTAAAACTGTCCGGCATCGATACCGTGAAGACAAGGATTACAAAGTCTGTGGCAGCTACAGAAGACGATACATCTATGATACAAACTCTACAGCTGATATGGAAGCATGACCTTGCGCAATCTGTTATCAACTGTTGACAACGTGTATTGGACATGGACAGCATGTATTATAGGACCATCGACAGAAAGTTTCACTTTCTTCACTCTTAAGTATTCAAAGCACCACCATTTTTGCTTACTACTCCTATATCTACAAATCTGTGTCTTTGGAAACTATACTGTATGGTGTATTCACTGGCCATACTAGTGAGAGGGAGTCGCAGTGAATCAAGCACCATGGGCAGTAGACACCAGGTGGAGGTTATCTGCAATCACCCAGATGGGGCTAATCTGGACTGAGGCTCACAAACCCAGAGTAGCAGCAAGAGACCGGAAAGGACGCGTGAGCTCTCTCAAAGTAAAACATTTAAATCCAGTTGGAAAGATTATTGTGGCAGAGTTCTTACATTTTTTTTCTTTGTTTTACAGAAGAACATCCCTTAAAAAGAACGATAATTATGTCAGACCAGGAAGAACTTCAGTTTGTTTGCTCCTTAACCCCTTTTTCAATGTAGAGTCCGAGCACACTTTTTTTTTATAACAACGCTGTTCTGTAGCATAATTTCCCCAACTTAACAGAGTCACAGTTATCACAACTTAAATGCTGCCATAACAGTCAGACATGGACCAATGAATGGATCTGAAAGCCACTGGCATCATCCACACAGCAATTATGTGATGTTGTAGTTTGCTACAATATCATCAAGCATTTCAGAAATGAAAAGGAATTTACTATGAGTTGATTAAAAATATTGATGTCAGCTTAACTTCCAACAGCACTCCTTGTCTTTAAAATGCTGCATGGATATGTTAGTGAAGCCATGTGAGATAGTGACAAAGGTTTGATCACCCATAGGCTTGTACATCATGATCATGTCCAGTTATTCTTATATGAGATGTGTCAAAACAAAGTTTTGATTAGCCTAGGATACGGCATATTTACATTTATTTAGGATTTTATATTACTCCAACTCTCGAGTATTCTCGAAATGGCAGAGTATCGCCAAAAAAAACCCATGATGCATTGTGATGCAGTTTGCTTACTTGAGTTCGCTACCAAAGCAGAAACTATAGTGAATATGAAGTTGACTTCAACCCGTGTTAAGCATGCCATGTTTTGACGATCGCTTCATCTATTGTTAGACCTATGAGTTGGAGGTTGCATTTTGATTTTCTGATTCTGGAAAACTTTGCCATGGAAAGGTTCGAGACTGATCCGTGTAGTGAAACCGAATGTAAGGTCACGTGATCTGGAAGGCCTCACGTCTACGTTTTTTTCGCCTTTCCTGGTGGAGAAAAAAAACGACAAAAAACATTGAACGAGTGACATACCTTTACATCCGCATAGCTAGCTGCCAAAGTAGAAACTATTAGAAAAGGTGTGCCTTTCCAACATGAATGTTCACTGAATCGGATATTAACTGTCATTCCGTTTTTACCAAGTACTCCTCACTTGATGTTCTGTTGACATTCATTAACGGAATTTCCCTCACGGTCTGAATATAAGCAGCTTCCGGTGCTGATAAACGTATAGCTGTCAACTCAGCCTGTGACTGACCTTGTCCACAAACATGGACAGAGTGCGAGATCATACGTCAGTGAAATTTGGTTCGCTTCAAGAAAATAATAAAAACGAAGAGCAAGATTCAGGAAGAATCTCATCGGGGCAGACAGAATCAATCACATCAAATGCCATTGATTATTATGTTGACGATCATAGAACATATTCTAAGAAAAACAACTACAACTACTTGTTGGGTTATTAATATATTTCGTCACCTCCTATGGGTTGGCCACATTTAATAAACGTGATTGACTACGATTATGAAGGTTGTGATTGATCCAGATCAAGAGTCGACATGAATGGCACTACACCAGATAGGCTATTCCGATGGGTCTTCATAACATATTGCTCCTTTCCTCGTGCTCGACGATTTCTGCTAGTGTTCGATGATGCAGGAATCAAGCCGGAGCTCGAGCCTTAGGAAAATAATCGGAACCCAGCCATTGGACTTTCGGAATGCAACATCCGAGTGCTAAACACTCGTACAGTAGTAGTAGTCCTAGAGGTGCAGCTACAAACACTTTGGACGTTTGCTTCCTTGCATCCTCAAATTGGTTGCTGGTTTCGTGGCAGGTTGGGATCTTATGCCCTTTCGAATGCATTTCCCTGACAGTTAAACGACCCACGATGACATGATGATAGTTAACATTAACTATTACGCCATTAGTTATTTCACGTTCCTTCACAAACTGTTGACTGGAGCAGTATATATGTACATAACAAAACACAATTGTTGCTATTAAGACATATTGAGTTTTACATCGAGTTCTCCGACAAAGTACCTCACAGTTCTGCAATGAAGTTGTCCTTCTGGATTACCACGAATGTCAGTGAACGTCGTTAAGTTAACGTTTACTTAATTCGAACGGAAAGGACGGAAGCCGTAAGCGGTTGGAAGGAAATCAAGTTCGGGTTTTTTCAAATCAATGATTCTTTTGCGGTGCAATAACATTTATCAAAGTTAATACTTACCCAAGCAACAATCTATGATTTGATTAAATTGGCACGAGAGATATAGGGATACAGCACATATTTCAAAGTGTCGACGGTGGAAAAATGCCTTGAGCAATTGTATCAGCCGACTTAACGGAGATAGAAAGGGATGTGCATTATTTTGGGATTCTGTTCCCCTTCCTACAATGGTGCACTCTGGTACCCTACATAACGTATGTACCACACTAACTTACTTTGTTTGTTTACCATGATCATTGTATGAATAACTTAAAATAAGAAGGTACACCATGTATGTCACTCCTGAGTAAATCTACTGACATAAAAATATATTGCATATGAAATATGCAATTTCCCTCGGGGATCATGAAAGTACTTCTGTCTGTCTGTCTAAACATAAGAGAAGAACCAGCCTTTGTGTAATTATATTGATTGACAATAGATGGCAGCAGTTTGCCAACCAGTGCCTATTGTACGGAGACATTTGACAAAGAAGAAGATAGACGTCACGTTTTCCCAAAGTATCGCGTTAATTTAAGCTTTGGACCTGATGAAAGGCAAAATGGCTGAATCGGGTAGCACTTACCAAACAGAAGATACCGATCCGAAACCATACAAGTTGTCTGATTTGTTAAATTGTGGATGGAAAATATTTGAAGAAGTAGACACCACAAATGAGCCAATTGGATCAAACAACGTCCAACTTAAAATTAAACGTGGGATAACGGCGTTGGAAGATGTTACGCGAATGGTTGCTCAGCTTGAACTGTTTAGTCGTAACGAGCTATTAGAAGAAATGGCGACGACCGATATTAAATATCTCCTGTTGCCGGCACTGCTAGGTGGTCTAACAATGAAGTTGACCAACCGAGACCGCCGCTTAGAAATCGTAAACATGGCACGGGGGTACTTTAATGAATTTCTTAGAAGATGCAAAGAATATAATGTATCCGATTTCAAACTCCCCAAATCCCCAATGGAAACGGACGAAGAGTCAAAAACTACACAGTCTACAACAAAGGTAAACAAACTAAATGTAATCCCAGAAAGGCATTAACCATTGACCCCTCATTCTAGCACAATCAGCCCAGATACTACTGGCTTTTTGCTCGCTTAGCCAATGATCTATAACGGTAGGCAAATAAAGCATTATTACTTAAATAAATGTAGCTATTTACAGCTGCGATGTTATTTGCAAATTTGACATGCCAAATATACATGTGTACACTAAGAAATCATAACAAGAGATTACGTTGACTAAACGGAACGGAGACTTTATTCCCTCAAGTCCAAATCGAGCAGCACATATACTGTCTTTATTCGAATTGGTCCAGTTGTGCCCTAGTGCAGTGTTATCGGGCTGTTACCAATAGGGCCTGTACACCGGGACATCATCTCAATGATCTCCTTTTCCAAAGTATAGGAGCACAAGAATGTTCATTGTTGAAACAATGTTTTGGTCATCAAGTAATTAATCGTGAACGTATTTCTCATAATGTGGTGACATTGTGTTTGAAACTGTCAGTGTTTCTAATGCGAGACGTGGCAAAAAGTTTTGATTAGCCTAGGATAAGGTATATTTACGTCAATTTAGGATTTTACATTACAACTCTCTTGCAGTGCTCTCGAAATGGCGGAGTATCGCCAACAAAATCCCATGATGCATTCTGATGTACAAGCCAATTTGTAGCTATACGGAATGTGACGTTACAAACGTTTCCCCAATTAGTGAACTACTTTATGACGAAATTCACGGTAAAATAACAGATCATTGGAACAGTGCTTTTTTGTTTTTCTTCAAGTCTTAAAATTGTTTTGTACTTTTGATGTACTATATTATATTCAGAATGGCTTTAGTATTTGTTTTGCATTTACATTTAGAGATACTCATTGTGGACTCCGATGAATCGCAAACCGAAAATGTTGGCTGTTCATCTGGCTGACCAATGATCACCAATGTTTCATAAAGGATTCATGGCATTGGGATTGTCGATAACGATCAAAGCATGTATACTAAAATATACATTTTCTTAGTCCTCAGCCTCCACCAACTCATCGGACCTCATAGCCATGGCAGTGCAGAGACAAGCCAAGATTGAAAGATACAGAGAAAAAAAAACGACAGAAGATAGATTAGTAGAAATTAAAAAATCTGTCGACAGTGAAACGGCAGATGAAGAAGTTATCCGTGACTTCTATCTTCTTACTGTAAAGAAATGGATCACAATAGCTCTTGAGGAAATTGAGAGCATTGACCAAGAGCTGGAGATCTTAAAGAGAATGGACATTCCAACAGGACCCCACAAGTGTAAACATCCATCAAGGCCACCTATGAAACCTTTTGTTTTGACCAAAGATGCTGTACAGGTAAGAACATGGATATTTTTTTCGTGTTAATATTTGCATACTTGAGATGGGTATGCCCAAGATGAAATTGCAAACTAATGTGTTTATTCAACAGGCACAAGTGTTTGGAGCAGGTTACCCGAGTCTTCCCACAATGACAGTAGATGACTGGTATGAACAACATCAGAAACGGGGGGTCCTACCTGATCAAGGAATCCCCAAGAGGGTTGTTGCTGAAGAGAATGTGGATGCTAAAGATCATGAGGATGAAATGAAAGAGAAACGGATGGAAAATGATGAGGAGGAGGCCCTGGTTAAAGCCAGAAATTGGGATGACTGGAAAGACTCCCATAGAAGAGGTTATGGAAATCGCAAAAACATGGGCTGAACATAGCTTCTCATCCAAGTTATGAATGTATGTAATCACTGTATTTTTGGTTGTGTACATTGTTTTTGTCCCAAACTAATTTCTTAACATTGAAACCGAGCCATTATGTATTGCATGTGGAGTGTTTTATAATACTAACCTCTTCCAATAAACACAAATGCCTGTTAAGAGGTCAATGTTCTGAAAACTGTTACCGCCCGTGGTTTGGTGATGCCAATAATTATATGCCTGAGTGAATTCTGACCACAGTGGTTTAGTAACAGTAATACAGCAACAACCTGACAGCCAACTACATTTAAAGATGCATTCTTTATGCTGTATTGTTGGTAGGAATTCCCTGCAAACAAACAATAAAAAAATCTGCTTCAGTTAAAGTTTTATTGTTCAATACATCTCTAGAATATATAGAGAAGAAAGTTAGGAGGGATCAGACACAAGATGAAGACAAACTACCACATTAGAATAAGTCAAGTTATGCATGGAAGAGTGTCAAAAACGCTATCAATACAATTCAGTCTATTAAATTTTTAGCCACACCTGTTTGGTTCAGAGGTTTACTCTTATAACTAGGCCAACGGCAGACTGGGCAGCAGTGTCTGCTACCTACCAGCCAGACCACAATGCATTGCTGATGGAAGGCATGTCCACAAGGCAAATTCATTAGCAACTCCTTGCAAGAAAAGTTCTCTAAACAAACCACACATTCTAAACAATGTATCGTGCCTTGTGGCCACACAGACCAATCACACTGCTGATAATGTGGACAGAGTAGCTTTTGATCCAGCCCAACCTGGTGTCTTCTTGCTGTTGATCCTAATGGTCCAGCTTCTTGGCAACAACAAGTGACTGTTAAATTAACATCACAACCACACTGACATGTGTTATTTATGTTACCGATTTCATCATTTTGATTTTGTATAACAAAGTTATTCAAACTAACATTCTGATTGGAATTTTGACTAATTTGATTTGGTAAACAATTTGGACATTTACTTAACTCACTTTCCTCTGAGATATTAACTTGCTTTACATGGCCGTTGGGTATAAAACCCTGCTTTTCACCACCTTTTACTGAATCAGTTCTCTCTGCCCTTGACTCCTCCCTGCTTTGTTGGTTGATAGCACTGAAATTCCAAGTTGGTAGACCTTTGATATAATCTACATTCACCAGAGGGTGCAGCCAAAGGTCAGGAAATGCCATTCGTTGAACCAGGAAGTTGGGATCATCCCAATCTGATTGGTCAACCGGAACCTGCTGGAGTGAGACAATTGGATGCAGCAGGCAGGAGGTGAACCAATCCCACAGACTGGTAAGCCATTCCTGATTTGTACCGCTTTCTCCTTCACTCATTGAAGGACAGCGCTTTTTCTCAACATAGTCAACTAGCAAGCCATGTGCTAGGTACGTGAATAGGAAGAGGGCAGGGTGTGAGGAATAGAATATCCAGTCAGCTCTAATTAAGCTGGCCAATGATGTTGTGTCAATGTAGCGCAGCAGCTTCAGACTGTATGCATAGAACCTTTCCAGATATGGCAACTGCAGGAGTGCCTGGAATGAGTACAGAGAATTAATAGGTACCTTCAACCATCAAACAGAACATCTATGTATTATTAATTGTGTTTGCATTATATTTATTATTTAAATATTAAATATCACATATTTAAGGGTGAGGTTTGTAGAATTTAGTGGCATCGAGTAGAACGGTCATACAGTAGTATGTTTTTATTCATGAACAAAACATTTAATTAAATAATGAGCCCTTTATTTCTGCACAGGGAGCTAGTCCTCTTTCATGGAGGCCACCACGTTGGACAGCCATGTTTCAACAGAACAGACAACAGTTCTAGAGGGATAGCATTTAAAAAAATGCCTTGGCTAAGAGTTTCAGGATGTGGGGCGGGCGTGTTATCCCTATGGCTACAACCCATTTGTGATATTGTTGGCATGTTGAAGGGGCGGGGCTACAGTTAACTAGCACACAGTGCAGTTCTCTCTGCTGAGACGCCCGCTGAGATGGCTGTGTGGCCACTCTAATCTGTTAGCATGGACACCGAAATGAAAGGTAACAGGTAACGCCACGCAGACCTGATGCACACGTCGGTAGTGTGTCCCAGGCAACAGTTGGTTGCAATCTGCAACCTCACCATTAGATGCTACCAAATTCTACACACTGGGCATTATGTTTGGTTTAATAGCCTTGGAAAGCAACAATGTGCTCACTGTGGTGGTGATAATCTCCTTTTGGAAAAAAACTACTGGACTGAGCAGTGCCATGAATAAATTCTTACCAGAACAGGAAGCCAGGAGACAAGAAGTAAGGAGTTATAAGTTCCAAGGGTTCTGATCAAAACGACAAACCTTTTCACTGTTGCCCCCTGCATTTAAAATGAAACTTCTTAATTAATTAAACAATTAAACAAAACAAAAAACTCTTGCAATTCAAGCCAGTATATTTATAAACATGAAATGTGACCTATTTCTTAAGAAGAAATGTCATTATCATACCTGCGTTATGAAAAGGTCCATCCAGGACAGCAGATTAACCATGACCAGACTGAGAACAAACAAGTCATTAACCTCTGGTTGAACAGAACGCAGAAATGTATCCATGGCAGCCAAAGACAGGAACTCTCCAGTACTGCAGAAAGAAGAGAAGGTAAACATTAGTGAAATTTGTCCATAGACAATATATGACAACATATAAAGTGAGATATAATACCAGTAATAGTACAATCAATTGATATTGATACGCCTTTATACATTCTATCTTGTATTCAAGAGTATATAAAGAGTGTTAACAACTGTCACATAAATCATGCAACACTCCACTGACTAGACTAGTCCCTGGTTGCTAATGGGTTTCTGATGAAATAACTATGTGTCTATTTAGTGCATAAGTATACAGAAAAACTACATATGTAAGTAAACACCATATTTCAGGCTAACCGAAAAGCCAGTAGGCTTTTCTTGATTCTTCTACAATAGTTCACATGCCCACAGCCCACAGATCAATCAATTATCTTCCGACAAATGTACTTATCGTAGGTCGCTTTGGACAAAAGCGTCTGCGTAAAGAAGCGTAAAGAAATTTTCATATCTACCTCCCAAAAGGCAGTATGACATGGTTAAAACATTTGGCCACTAATAATAATGTACATCTCATCTAAAGAATGTGGTGCTACTCTAAACAGCACATAATATTTTAACCTCCGAAAGTGCAATTGTTTGTTTATAACAATATCCTTAATGTCCTCTTGTCAACTTTAAATGCAGGAATAAGGGTTTAGTCTTTTTCGGCTTCTTCTATCAATCATTTTATTACACCATTCGCTAAAACAATTATATATAACAAGTTAATCTCTTTTAATTTAGCCTAACCATTCAGTTATAAAGAACAATAGGAAACCCAAAGTATATAATTTACTAAATAATTTCCTCCTAAAAAATTGTTTTAGTTTGATCCCATCTTCAATGCCGGTATTAGTTGCGGCAAAGCAAATAATCTTGATTGCACCAATGATATTGTGACCATGTTATGAGCAAGATCCTTAGCCGTACTGTCTGTACATGTTAGAATAAACAACACTGTCTTACAGCCCTGTTATTCATCCATATGCATTGTATTTGACCCTCAATTTACTGATTTTTTGCAATGTCAACAACCATATATTGTTCTATTTACCTGTTACCATACTGATAAATTCCTTCAGGCATCATAAGGATATAGGCAGGACTGTTTTTCACTCCAATCTCTAAAAGAGCGCTGTAGTTATTCCACTGTCGTATGTCAACAAAGATAAATTCAATTCGACCTGTGAATTTGACAGAGAGGGAGGAGAAGAATGCTGGAGGCTGGGACAAGTGGGCAAACAAAAACATTTTCACTGGGTGATCTTGATCAGGACACCACTCTTCTGCTAGATGGCTTGGCTGTTGTAGTGTTTTGATTCGTTGAGCCACATGTGAAGTCATCCATCGAAAGATGTGTTCAGTTTCAAAGTGTTCACCATCGTATTCTTTCATCATGACTTTGCCCTTGGATGCGGATGTCTGGGGCACGGACATGATCAGAGTAGATCTTTGCCATCCTCGCTTTAAGCAGGACCTGTTAAAAAACAAAAATCATACTAGTGTATAAGCATATCCCTTTCTGTAATATTATGGCCATCATGATATATTGCATTTATTATCCTCTGTATCAGAGCGACAAAACAGGTAAATACATTATACATTATCCAGTTAATGTGTGCATCGTTCAATTCAACTTCTGTGCACAAACTGAATCATCTTCCCAAATCCCTCATTTCCATCTTACATTTCGTGTCAAGATGTACAAATATACAATATATAGATATTCAACATTTTAAACAAATACAAATGGTTAACCAAATAAAAAAAATGCAAATGGATAATGGCTTTTTGATGGAACTTCAGGGTTTAAAAAACTACAAGCTGTTCCTCCTGCTTCTCCCCACTCCAGAATCAGCTTGGAGTTTGGCCCTGTGAGTTTCAGTTACCTTTTCATTAGCCTGAAGAGGTACATAAGGTTATTCAATGGCTGGTAGCAATGAATTCCAATCTATGGATCAAATGAGGACTATAACTTCAGTCATGTCTTACTGAGAGGAAGGAAAGACGATTATTAATTTGGGGGAGAATACAAGGAATCTTACAGAGGAGATGACAGCAGGCAAATGTGCAAGAGTGCAGAGTCCTGCTGTTCAGCGTCTCATGCAAGTGGATGATGACAAATCATTTTACAGCTATGTTTATAAATGTAGTATTACCATTACTAAACCACTATTTTCTGAGTTTACTCATACACTTTCAGTGTCTAATTCAATGAACAAAGTAACAATCCTTGTATACCTGCAGCACAAAGTGTGAAAAATATGTTTATTTATGCAGTATTGCTGTTACTACAATTTACTACACATTATGAGTTATTGTATTATTAGTGAAACTGAACCACATCTTGCAAAGATTGCAAATAAAATAGTCTGGCATTTATACTGAAGACGAGGATACCGATGTCTACAGTCATAAAAGTCTATGACAGATACAATTCGCCGGCTGGTGGGGAAGCCGCACCTGGCACAATTACCTAAAATGTATCATTATTGAAATGCAAATATGGACATGCATATTTTATGCTACTAATAGCAAATTGCTTTTCAAAGTCAGCAAGGACTAAGATTGGTGCTGTGCACATCTTCAACTTCCAGAAGATGGAATAGAAATAGAAAAGCTTTATTGTCATTGTACAGCAGGTGAACTGTAAGAACAACGAAATTACAGGTGGCTTCCACAAGGTGCTGGTCCTAATGTAGGATAGGTAGAATAAAGAAAAAAACGCACAATATATAACAGCACAAAATATATGACAGACGCACAATATATAACAGGCACAAAATATATACAGACGCACAATAGATAACAGACACAAAATATAAATACAAATACAAATGTTGGATATATATGTACAGAGTACTTAAGGTGCAGAAATACTTAAGGTATTCATAGAATGTGAATGCTGCATCCTGCTGTGTTTGCATAGCAAATGGTAAGAGCAGGATGCGTTACATGATGAGATTAATGCACAGGATGAGGTAGAGTTATTGCACAAGATATGTTGTGTGTTGGGGGGCTAGTGCATGTGTGCATTTAGGATGGTGACGGCTTTTGGGAAGAAACTGTCCTTGAGTCTATTTGGTGGAATCAGACTCGCGGGACCGCGTACGCGTCTGCCAGAGGGCAGCAGGTCAAACAGGTGGTGGGCGGGATGGGTGATGTCTCTGATGATGGTCTGCGCTCTGCTGAGGCAGCGAGACGTGTATAGGTCTTTGAGGGAGGGGAGGGGGCAGCCCACGATCTTCTGTGCTATCTTGGTCACCCTCTGGAGCTTCTTCCGGTCTGCCTCGGTGCAGAGGGTAGGTCAGGATG
>OMKQ01045933.1:0-25794 GCA_900302335.1 Phycis phycis
TATGGATAAATGCTTATATATATGTATGTATATATACACAAAATATTTTACAGATTAACAGAATATTTTACAGGTTATGGACATATTTTACAGGTAGGTAGCTTATTTTGGTGATATGAACATTCTACATTATAAATAAACAAACGACAGTGAACATTCTCCGGTGGGCTTCGGGGGTAACTAGTGTGAGGTGTTGTGCGGGGGGGTCAGTGGGGGGATAGAGATCGGAAGGGAGGCAGAGTTGAGAAGGCAGACAGCTCTGGGGAAAAAGCTGTTCTTCATTCTGCTGGTTCTGGTCCGGAGGCCTCTGAGGCGTCTGCCCAAGGGCAGGGGGACAAACAGTCTATGGGAAGGGTGGGAGGAGTCTTTGAGGATGTTGCGAGCGCGACGCAGACAGCGTTTCCTCTGAACATCCTCAATGGCAGGAAGTGGAGTCCTTATAATGCGCTGTGAGGTTTTGACCACCCTCTGTTGCGCCTTACGGTCTGAGACGGAGCAGTTTCCATACCAGACTGTGACACAGTTCGTTAGGATATGGTATATAGGAGCAGTGGGCAGCTATGTACAGCGCCCAGGGAGACATTTTTGGGGTTCAGTGTCTTGCTCAAGGACGTGTTGACATGTGGACAGTTGCAGGTGGGGATTGAACCGCCAACCCTTCGGTTAGTGGACGACCCGGCCTATCCACTGAGCTACAGCCGCCCCTAACAGAGAGAGGATAGATGGGGAGAAAGGTCACTAAAGGTCATGCTTTTTTGTTGAGACTAATGACATTCATCACTGTAGAATTCCCAGTTATGGAAACTTATGGTGGAGAGGAAATTAACGAAAACATATCTAATTTGTTTTCACATGTCACATAGATACGTTGGGGTTCTTAAGGCCAGGGCTATGGTTGGGGGTTCTTATGGCTAGGGTTAGGGTTGGGGTTTGTTATTGCTAGGGCTAGGACTAGGGGTTCTTATGGCTGGGGTTAGGGTTGGGGGTTCTTATGGCTAGGCTGCGTGTGGTTTCGTAATGACTATTTTGTAAATGACCAAGGGCGTAGTCTACCCTAACATTCCCTCATATTTTTTACATATGCAATACATATTCATCAAATGACTAATCATAATACCCGTCAGCGATAAGATACATAAGAGATATAAAGCATAGATCCGCTCCTGTCGGGACCATATATAGGCAGGTGGTATAAAGTCGTGTGGAAGCCTGGTTTATCAAGGCCCTGATGGCTGCACAATGCTGGGAAATATCACCAGGACGTCTCGGAAAGGCAGACTGTCCAACCTGCCAGCAATACGTGGGACGCTATTTTTTTACGGACCAAAACGTTCCCACATTCCTTTTTCAGACCACAATTCTAATATGACGTATCTAATATGAATTTTTCCCACCTTTTTTTCTTTATTGTTGTGATTCGATTCTTTGAATTCAACACAAAACAAGAACATGTTCTCGTACATAACACCATTACAGCCTTTAACAAAACACTCAAATATACAAAGTATGATAAAAGAGAGAGCTTCGAGTCTCAATTAACAGACTCAACATGCTCTCTCAACATTCCTTGATTGCTGAATTATATCACATGGGGACAGTGAAGACTGCCCTGGGATGTTTAAACTTCAAAGCTACGCATACATGGTCAAAAGCAGTGAAAGGTCAGTGGACGTGGCAATAACATGCAATGCATAACAGTCTTTGGAACACAGCTTTATACAGTCGGAAGTGTGCACTGCACTAACGCGTTATAACGGTACGTACCGGTACACGGTACACGCGCAGTGTGTACCATTACCGCTGTGCAGTGCAGTGCAATCGGTATCGCGTACAGTCCGCGGTGGGCAAGCTTCTCGTCGCGTAAGCCCCTCCACTTGCTCCTCTTTCTCGGCCTAGTGGCCAACTCTGGTATCGACGCCCGGTCACACACTTACAGCCGGCACAGTAACGTGTATGCGTTTGACCATGCGGATTCAGTTGTGTCCATTGCATGCTGTGTGAGAAGGGAGGTGTGTGTGGGGTTGTCCAGTGCTCCGGGTATCAGAGCTGGGGCCATATTGTATAGACCCTGATTG
The DNA here is from genome assembly GCA_900302335.1 of Phycis phycis. Taxonomy (NCBI): domain Eukaryota; kingdom Metazoa; phylum Chordata; class Actinopteri; order Gadiformes; family Phycidae; genus Phycis; species Phycis phycis. The sequence goes on from OMKQ01045933.1 coordinate 2,076, forward strand.
TCCTTATGTTATTATCCATTATTGGTATAAAAATAAGTATCAATGGGCATTTTTTGTTTAAAATAAATATAATGTTTTTTTATGGAAAGTATCTAGATATATCTGTAGTACATGCTGATACAAGCTGAAAATAGCAACCATCCCATTCTTTAATTTAACCCTACACCTGATACATCGTATTTTCTTTCTAAGGGTTAGGGTGTTAACTACTCGCAGTTCCTCCAGGGGGCGTGCTTTCCCCGTGTAGAGGAGTCGGCCTTAATGATGACAGACACGAGCGTTCCCTACTCCATGGCACTATTTGCGCTCATACCTCGGTGCATATGGAAGAAATTAAAACGACAAATAGAGGGGTAAAACCAAGATTAATGTTGGCGAATATGAGTGGTGAAAAATGAAGGACTGCCACTGCTGACTTTCTGCACACTAGCGTTTTCGCTCTGGCAGCTGCCGACAACAGCAGCAAGTGGGAGGGGGCAAGTCTCTCCTGATTGGATGAAGGGGGAACTATTTGTGCCCTTTTGCTGCAGAGGGGGACTGGGAGACCCATGCGACTGACCTAACACTGTCAGGGATGGCTAACGAGGAATGTATAGCTATTTAACTAATACATATTGATTACTGTGGCATTAAGGTTTCTATCTCATAGACTTGTCTTGACACTTTAGTTTTAGTAGATTGAGAAGGTTGTTGAGAAGGTACTGTGTTCCTTCTCAACATGTAAAATACTTGACTTTACTCTAATCAGATGACGGCATAGCATGCTTTCTCCATTCAGACTGAACACTGAGGCCACACTACTACAATCTATCCCCTGACCATTTTAGCACCAGTCCAAAGAGAATGTACTTTTGGCAATATCTTAAGACACTTGGTGATTAGGGATGTCAATGTCAAGAAGTAGATTATAAAGATTATGTGTTATGTGTCTATCCTTGAAATCATGTGTCAATCCTTTATAGTTGTATTTATTATCATTATATTTTATATTATTTATTTATATTTTTGATCAATCAGTGTATAACAATAGTTGTAATCCATAGTTAGACAATGTTTATTTTATATTCTATTAAACTATATAACTATGTATCTACTATTTTTAAAAGACAGTCACTTTGAATTCTTTATGTATTTATTAAGGGTAAACGGGGGCATGGAAATATCAAACAAGATGAGGTGTATGTGGACTTCCAGAGTCCTCTCATTCCCATTCATCACCGCTCTTCTTCTGGTCCGCAGACTGGGCCCTCAGGAGGTCCATCCAAGAACTGGTGGAGACTCCCGCGTGACGGAGAAGATGGCCTCCACCAAAATATCCCCTCTTCCTCCCAGAGCCCTCAGTGAGGAGAGCTTCCTCAGTGAGTGAAGGGCCTCATTCAGGGGCCCAGCCTCAGTGAGGAGAGCTGCCTCAGTGAGTGAAGGGCCTCATTCAGGGGCCCAGCCTCAGTGAGGAGAGCTGCCTCAGTGAGTGAAGGGCCTCCATCAGGGGCCCAGCCTCAGTGACAGGAGCTGCCTCTGTGGGGCCTTGGTGGAGGGAGCAGCCTTACTGAGGAGAGGGGTCTCAGTAAGTAGAGGGGCTTCGGTGAAGGGAGCAGCCTGAGTGAGGAGAGGGGTCTCAGTAAGTAGAGGGGCCTCGGTGAAGGGAGCAGCCGGAGTGAGGAGAGGGGTCTCAGAAAGTAGAGGGGCCTCGGTGAAGGGAGCAGCCTGAGTGAGGAGAGGGGTCTCAGAAAGTAGAGGGGCCTCGGTGAAGGGAGCAGCCTGAGGGAGGAGAGGGGTCTCAGAAAGTAGAGGGGCCTCGGTGAAGGGAGCAGCCTGAGGGAGGAGAGGGGTCTCAGTAAGTAGAGGGGCCTCCATGCTGCCTGAAAGCTCCCTTTCCTTGCTTTAGTTGGTGTTTTCCTCTCTGTTCTTCCCAGGGGCCTCGGTGAGGGGAGCAGCCTCTGTAGAAACACGGCGGTGCAACATGGTGGTCCCCATGGAGGAGGACCTGCTCCCAATTTAGACATAAAGGGCTCTCTCTAAGGTAACGAAAACCATTCTTATTTACATTGGATTATACACCATTGAAACCCAATTGTGAATATTATATTACATTTCTGCCAAGTTGGTTCCACTAGATGTCCCTAAATTCTACACACTGAACCTTTAACTGTTAATTGACTGTTAGTTTATGTTTATCACTGAATTCATTAATGGTTCATTAATGTACCCTTATTGTGTTAGCATTTTATGCAATTTCCCTCTGGGATCATTAAAGTACTTCTGTCTGTCTGTCTGTCTGTCTGTCTGTCTGTCATTTATATAGCCTACATACGGAAACAGCAGTTGAACACAATGGCCTCATGTGAGAGGATTGTTGCTCTTTTTTTGACTGTGATTGGGATGGGCCTGGGCCTTACACTAGATTCTGTTAAATTAGACATAATAGAGCTATGCCAAAGTGTACTGGTTTTCCTGAAACGGGAAGCATAGGCCTATTGCAAACAGGTCATACTGCATTTTCTCAGTGTTTGCCAAAAAGCCAAGAATACTTTAATGCCAAGTTAATAACTTAGAAATATCTGTGAGGTGAGGTGGACACTGAGCTGCTCCATTCCCACTGAGTGGCCAGGGGGGCTGGTCCTTTTCCTCCTGAAGTCCACAACCATCTCAATAGCCATTGTAAGAATAATTTAGATTTTAGTTTTTAATTATCAGTGTTTTTATTTTCAGAATGGTTCACAAAGGACGTTCAAATGGTTGGGTATATTTTGGAGATTTAAGGTTTAAATGTAAGAAAGGTTAAGGTAGGCCAATAGGTCAGAAAGAGTTAGGTCTGGACTGGAGAGCCAACCATTCATTTGAAGGACATTTGCTTACACAGGGCATGGCGATGCAAATATATATTATAAAGGCGAGTCTCCCTTAAGCCTTCCCACCTTCTGATTGCTTGGTATAAGACCTATGACAAGATCTGACTAGAGCACTCCGCTACCTCAATACAAACAAAGTCCCAAATACAACAAATGCTTTATTTGTTCTTCAAACTAGACAAGGATGTGTATCAGGTATCAACCTGCGTGACTGCAGGTAAACTTTGTCAAATATATGAATATGCAAATCAATGTGACACACAAAGCTGGTATAGTTGAAGATGTTTTTCTGCACCTGTCCACTCCTCCTTATGTGCTTGAGTTGTGGCAGGAACTGGTTTTAATGTCTTCAGTAGTTATTCTAGTTTTTTATGGTATCTTCATAATAATTTTTGAGGTGTGGCATTGTATGCGCCATTTTCACACAACTTCAAAGCCAGAGTAGTCTATGACCACTTTACATTAAACATGAAGTTGTTGGACAGCAATTAGGTGTGATGACTTAATATTATTAAAACATATAGGTCTGATAATGAACAGCACAATCACATTGTTTTAGTTGTATTATGTTAAGAAAGGAACAGGTAAAAACTTATTTTACCTGCTGCATTGTTTGGGCTATTGTGGTGTATGGGGTGTCAACAATTAAGCTTAAGCAGATATTGCATTTACATTTAGGGCATTTAGCAGACGCTTTCATCCAAAGCGACTTACAAAGAGTACATTTGTCAAAAGAAGGTGGAACATTTCATTGCTGGTAATACAGTAAGGAACTCACCGGAAGTTCCTTACTTCAGGCAATTTCCCTCGAGGATTATTAAAGTACTTCTGGAACAAGTTTCAAGCATTTCAATTGCTAGGTTAACCATTGCTAGTATACAATATTGTATACAATATTGCTTGGAATCATTATCATTCAGGGGAATCAGATGGTGACCTGGCGCTACGTTTATCATATACAGTCTGTACAATTTCGCGAAATGTGTTTGTGGCACGCTATTCCGGAAGGGGGCGGGACGCGGAACTCCCCCGTTGCTAAGCCGATGGTCTTTTTAAAGACATCTTGATATCTTGAGCTGGCCAATGAGCCGCTCATTGGCCAGTGTTGTGGGTGGAGTGTTTGAGCGAAGCCCATTCTTGGACAATGTAAGCAAAGTATTACCAAAATTGTAGGCCTACTGCACAAAGTTTTCCAAAGCTGGAACCTTTATACAGTCTATGTCATAGACTGTATGAAAGCCATTACAATGACCATTACTTGTTGGCAGGGACTAATATCATTAAAATCTATTTTTATTAGGTGGTACGTTTCTACCTTATCGATGGCCTATTTTCAGAGAGATTGCAAGGGATTCTTTTTAATTTTATAAAAAATAATTAAAGTCAACCCGGTCATTGTCGTTGATCAACAGCCTTCTACAGACAAATGTGACTTAGGCTGAACGACGTATAGCTTGATTGACTGCATTGCAATCTGTAAACACTATCCGATATTTAAAATATAGCCTATGATTATATAGAAAACGACTACTATTTTGTCCGAACGAATTAAATATACAATTAAATTGACAATTGGTATCATGCATTATTATCATTGAAGGTAATGAAGACATTCATTAATCTTAAATTAATACTAAATACATTTCGTGAAAAAACCCAAACATGTTTTATGCCACTCTGATCACTGCAGAACGTTATCGTGTGTGATGGCCAGCCAACGTTATCGTGTGTTGATGAACGTTATTGCGTGACCCTGTCCCAGAAGCTGATCGGGAAGCGCTGCGTGCTGACGTTGAAGAAAAGTGGGCAGAGCCTCTGAGGGGTAACAGCGGAGCAGCGCCGGGGAAGAAGACAGACTCACCAGAGGAGCCGAGCATCTACGAGCGTCCAGTCTCAAGACGACATGATGTGGCAGAAGAATCACGTAAAACCGTCAAAAACAGCCGAATCTGCAACCTTCCAAACAGACGAAATGGGATAGTGGTGCCCTGCTTCACGGGTAAGGATTTTATGGTTCTCATGTTCAGTAACTACCTGTGATAACGAGTCGAGGCGAAGAGCAATATGGTGGAAAGGACGACGCTAAAAGACCAGAGTGCAAAAATGGCTATGGTGGGTTTTAGTCAGGGAATAAAAGCCCAGTCTCAGGCTATGTGTCGTCGTGGCATCCTCGCGTTTTTAGAGAAAGCATGCTCGACATGTGGTTTTGATAACACTCCGGTCCTTAATATTTGGAAGAGATGCTGTAAAAGTGTTGGGTGTTTTTCTCAACTACGCATTTAAAATGCTTTGTCCTTGAAAGGGCAAACGGCCTTGTCGTCGTTTGGTTGGTTTTAAAATAACCACAATATATCATGACTGTGTTCAATGCTTAGATGTTGACGAGTTACTCTCAATACAATGGCCTTTGGGGATTTTTGGCTGTTTTGGATATATTTTATATTTGGTGTATTACGTCATATCTTAAATAAAATTGGAAAAAAGAAAAACATGTCTAATTTCACGTCCCACTTGAGGAATTACAAATCTAGAAGACAAAACAATAGTTGTGGACACTGATAAAGATGAGATATTTACTTTAGAATTATATAAAATACATTGATAAATTGCATAAAAATGAAAAAAATATTAAACAGCAATTAGTATCTTCTGTAACATCAATATGTATAGATAAATGAAGTGATATGTTTTTTGGCAGGTAACATTTATCAGATAGTTGAAGTTTTGTCGAAATCTAAAATAGGGTGTTGGCTTTTAACCCTTTAAGGCAGTGAATAGAAAAAAAATACCATAAATATTTATTTTATTTGTCATGCCTTAAACCTACACAAATTATGGTGGAAACATAATCAGACCTCAGCACTGATGCAAGGTGATTTTTAAAAAACGAAAAACAAATTAGCATTTTCTTTTGACATAAACAATTAAAAGCTTTTGCTTCTGGGAAAAGGGTTTAACTCCATATCTAATGAAAATCTGTAGTACACAGTAAACAAAGCAAATTGTGTTTTCCTTCAGCATTGTTGAATGAAAATGTGGATTACGATTTGGTTGTTGTAAATTACACATTAGACTAATATTTGTTTATATATCTTATTTTTTTTAGGTATTTCCTGAGTCTCCCTAATGAGGATTGAGTAGAAAATGAAGAACAGACCCAATCATCCAATTTCAAGAAATATGGTATGCATGTTTCCGTTTTAAACGTTTCGGCCTTTTGAAACACGAAAATATTTGACTGCCACACATTTACAGCCAGTAGGGAGTGCTGTTTTTCTTTTTTCTTTACTAAACCTTTTACCTCACCATTTTAAAGGTGCTACACATGGACCATGACGTGGAGGGGATTCGGAGCATAATGGCACTTAGTAAGTATACATTTATTGCCAGAATTTGGCTTTTGTCTTTTAAAATGTTCTTTTGCACTCACATTTTCGAGTATTTGCCTTTCATATGAAAGCATTTGATTAGCTGTAAATTACTCCGCATATTTTGGCTATTTACATAATAAACGAACGTGCATTAAGAGGTTTTAGATATTTAGCACGCAATGCCTTTGTTGAACTACAGACTACTTAAGTCCTACTTGACGTACGTTTTTGCACCCAACATCTCGCTGATCGAATGGAAAATATATTCAGTCAAAATTATTTCCAAAACCACACCAACTTGATCGAATGTAATATGTATCATTTTAAATATTTCTTTTGAAATATGATTTTTTTGTCATTACACTTAAGTTCAGAAATTAGACTTAAAAATGTCAACAAATCGCTAACGTCTAATTGATTAGCATTTCAGCATTTGACGATCTTAACTATTATTGTAATGCTAACGTTTTACAATTGCAACCTAATGGTGCCACCATGTAGTATTTGTAAAACGATCAAATATTTATCAACGTGGAAACAAAAGCTATTTTTAGTTTTTGCATTGGCAAATAAGGGACATTTTATACAGAATTCCGAGAAAACTTCAAATTCACTTTCCAAACGCGACACATCTTTGTTCGTCTTTATACCATATATGTAGAAAAATTCCAACACTGTTCTACATTCAACAAAATTGTTGAACAACATTCAACAATTTAAATCTTTGAATCGTGACACGTTGCGTATGCCAGGCTCCACTCTGTTTATTGTAAAATTATTAACTGCAATTCAAATGGTATACCTTAATGCTTCATTTAAATCTTATCTCAATGGAACTGTTAGACGTCATATATAGTCAACGTGTGAGCTGGTGCAAACCAAAAATCATGTAATCATGACCCTTGTGGGTTCATGTGCACATGGCAAAATGGCGACCATAAATTTAATGCATGTGTGTGGATGTCCCCCACCTCCTCCTTGAGGATCTTAACGTTTAGTGTTCAATTGCGTTACCAAGACAAACAAATAATGTGCAAACAATTTGCCCTTGTGCTTTCAAGTTGAGCCTTTCACATTTTGCAGCATGTGTTGTTGCGTGTGATTTAACATGGGAAGTTCCTAATTTGACGATCAAAGATCAAGATCATTGTGAGGGACGACAATTCTTTCAAGATGGAGATTTGATGAAAAACTATCGATAATCATTGTTTTAATTGTAGAATGTACTGTATAAAGACATTCCAAGATACCGGCATGGGAGCCGGAAATGTGTTTCCTTTGGGCGATTCAAACATTTGAATGCATCATAATTTATTAAGGCTAACTTCTGTATCACGTATCACAACTGTGTAATGATAAGCCCATTTTTAGTTTGAGACTAGAATGACATTACCAATAAAAGTCAATAACGTTCAAGGCTACTCCTTTTGAAATAGGTACTATATAATATCTTATCCTGAGTAAAATTTTAGCTAGTAGCAATACATACTGCTAAAAATAACCACTCCCATTCATTTTTTGAGCTTTTTTTATGTAGCCGCAATTCATTCTTCCATTCAAGTTGACTTCATAATCATCATTCGTTATATTTCTTTGTATGCTTCGGTAAGTCTGACGCATACACGCAACCTTGCATTTGTAGCACAACACAAATAAGACAAGAATAACATTGTTTTGCTCAAAGCACATGGTGCACAAATGTAGCATTGCTTTACATTTTGATCAGATTAAATAGGGCTTGGTCTATTTTGGACATGCAATTTTCCCAAAATAGTTTGCCTGAATAATATAAAATGGGGAAACCAAGTGGTTTAATGGGGTAGTTCAGTTGCCAAACAAGATGACATGTATGCACACACATTTGTGAAGACGGGAAAACATCTTTAATGGTAGCAAGTGAATGTACACCACCCTGTTTCTTGAATTATTTTCATATCAGCATTTGAACTTGCATAAAAATTACTTCAAATGTTTAAACATTACTTTGAAATTAACAAGTTTCAACGGTAGTGTGACCGTCATTCTAGACAATGCGCTGAAAACCCACGATCGTGGGCTTTCTTCAAATATTTCATTGAGGAACATAATTTTTAACTTAACACTACAATCCACAATACTTATTGAACTGACAACCTAGTAATTTTGGAGAAATATATTTGATATTGCTTGAAATACATGTAGTACTTGTACTACATGTACTTGCTATTGGTAGGGATTGAATTTCAATATATACTGTGATCTCAAACGTGGAAACTAGCATCAAAACTAGCATCAACATGAATTTGATTAAAACAAATCCTTATGAAAGCTAGCTGCTATGTTCAATGTTTAATTTCCTCCTGTGGTATCGGGCCGTAACCAATTTATATTGCTAAACTTCAATTGTTTTACGTCTCTTCTAGAGTTGAGCTGTTAACTGATTGAGCGGTCTTCGATCATTGGTGGAAGGAAAAGAAGGCAACTTCTTGTAAGTATACACGTTGTTCGAAAATCTTTTATTAAACCCAAAGGCGAAGTTCTTGTTCAGGCCATCAAAAACATTTTGTTATATAATGTGTGTGTGATACAGACTTTACTTTTGTATTTTCCAAGTAACTTCTATTTAAAAGGACGTGTTTTGATAATAGGCTTTTGGATACCTGACCTGTTTATGGAAGCTTATTTATTGAGATGTTTCATGCTCAAGTTGTGTGTGTGTGTGGGAGGGGTGTAACAGTTAATTATTATAATTATTTCCCCCTCCCCCATGGTTATTTACATGCATTTTTACATGACCTCTTATCTTCCATGTATATTGACAAATCTGGCTATTTTTGCCCCGGTTTAAATGTTCAGATTTCACTTGAACACTGGTGTGCATACATATTTTTATTTTATGAGCAATCACATTTGTACGCAACATTTCGAATGGGTCGTTTTTACACACTGTGCACAATATTATACAGTAGTGGTACCTTGCCCTATGTCAACCCCCTTGTGGACAGTGGTATAATTATATTTACGTTATACTTCTGCGTGCATTTTGCACTACATTTGTGGTTTAATCAAACGTCTGAATATTATTTCGTTTTAACCAAAAGCATGTCACTCTGTTTAGATTTATTGTATAATCTAAACCGAATTTGACTGGTTGATTGCAAATGCCCGTTTTTTTCGTTAAGTGTTCCATAGTTTTCTTAACCACTGCACATATTCAAGGACGTAGTTACGTTTTACCTTCTGAGTAAATGGTTATAATTTGCTACATTGTCAAACCGTAACACTGTCAGTTTGTTAATAGGGTAACAAACCAGCTAAATGCTAGCTAAAACTGAAATACTAGCTAAAATCCTTGCTCAACGTTTCACCAGGGCTTTTGAAGAAATTTTTCGCTAAAGTGCATTGCAACTGTATTTATAATTTTGCATTGTGGGCTTACACTTTTTTCCCTCTTTATCCTATCAAGACCTTATACGACGGGATTTGCTGAAGTGGACAGCGTTGTTTGATATGAAGACAACAAGTTGTTTGGTGTGAAGCCAAATTATAACAAGATTAACCTTTTTTGGACTATTTTCAAGAAATGGATTTAAAATTTTGCGAAATTGTGCACATTTGCAATTTTTTGGAATACCGAATGGACTCTAAAATTGCCGAAAGTTTTTACGAAAGAAATTGTATTTTTATATTTAACTGTTTTCATTTTAATAAACTATTCTTATTGTATTTTTTCCTTGACTGGTTTATTAGTTGTTTTTAGGTTTTGGCTTCAAAGTACCAAACTATGGACCTCAAATCTTGTTTTTCACAGAAAACAATTAAATTATATTGCACTTAATGTAATGGCAATTGTTTGTTGTATCACCTTGTTAGTAATAAGTTGCTAACAAGGAGTTTTGTGTTGACACTACTATAGCAAGATCTAATCAATAGTTAACATTTCACCACATTAATAGAATCAAAACTCAATTGTAGACTTTGTAATGGTCTCAATCGTGGTTCACACGACTGACATGAAATGGTTTCCATGGGCTCTTTAAAATGGCTCCTGGTGTACTGTTTCCTGTTTCAACAGGAAATGATGAAAACATACAAAATGTAACTTAAACGTCTTATTTGAACACTCAACGATAGCATTCTTTTATAACGTACTATTTGTGACAGTGATGTGTTTCATAAGAATATTTCATGAATCTATTTTTTAAACAAAATAAAAAGGGGTGGGACTTTACATCACCTGAGTGTGGGGTAAATGGAAATAACGTCAATCAAAGGCATAGCTTTCAGAGCTAGGAAGGAGCTCTAGATGGCGGATCAGCCTTGGGAAGGGTACTATAGGCTTTCGTCAGTCTAGTCCTATTGGAACTATTTCTGCCCGTGAGTGGTCCTTTCTGACCCACATTTTCCCAGTGATCGATTCGTGATATTTTTTCTTTTGATTTTGGCTTTTCTGCGTGATTTCTTGGTTATTTTTGAGCCGTCATTGTCGTCTGTACGGAGAGACTGCTCGTCGTTGTTTTCCATATTGAGCTGTGGCGGCCATGGCGTGCCTCCATTTTTAGTGTGCTATGCTCCTAGAGGAGCTGGCGTCTATCGCCCAAGAAGACCTTCTGTGAATGAAGAATGACCAGGCCCTTGGTTTTTGTTTTGATTAACGCTATTTTTTAAACAACTGGAATGGTTTACTTTTTATATTTTTTATTTTCTTCCGAGTATTTATATTTTAGTATAAATATTAATGTTCTGTCGCGGACGTGACTCTAATACTTCATATCTTCCTGTACAAGGAATTGGTATGTTCATATTTTGTACTAACGTGCTATACATGACTTAGAATATGTGTCCCCTTATTTGTTTCATCTTTGATGTAATGACGCAGTTGGAATTAATGCACGCGTCTTGATTCGAGAACAGCATTGTAACTCATTACAATAAATACAGTTTAAGGACTATTCCCCCCTCCCCCCTGTTACATTTATTTTAATACGTAAAATACGATTGCTAAAGCGTTTAAAGAGTTATTTCACTCCATTTCAAGACTTGACGTCTATGTTACATCTGCCACTTGAGCAAAGGACAATCTAAGGAATCCTATGTGCTCGTTAATGTTTCGTCTAACTTTTTGACAGTAAATATCGGGACACCAATCAATTACAAATAATACCAAGCCACAACGATGATGAAGAATAAAAATAAAAAGCATGAGGATGAATGTTCAACACAAAGCAATGCATCAAGGTATGATCCCTATACTTTTTACGATTATGACATCTGGTTTGATTGTTTACCTTGTCAAGCATGGTTGGTCACCTGTTCATATTCTTGATACTTTCATCCTATTGAGACTAAGTGTCATATAAATGACCTTGCTATTGTTAATAGCCACACCCTGATTATCCTACCATTTCTTATCGTCAATACTATGGTTTTAGGCCTGTGTAGGGGTCCCATGCCCTAATGATCTATGTTAAAGTCCACAGCAAAGCTAATTTACACTATTAACATTCCTGTCATAGTTTAGCATGATTTCCAAAGGCAGTCATTTATTATGACCTTGTCTTACCGTTTGGAACTGCATTGCACCATTTCTAAGTACGTTGACTCGTTTTCAAAGGCAGTACATCTCTTATATATTTTTGGTCTGTTTGAGTAATGGTGATGAGTTATACCGGCAATTCTGTGTTTACTGTGAATACAAAACACGACTTGGTTACGGACACCGATGCAATATTGTGCATGTTTACTTCTACTTCCACTGTTTTGTATGTCTCGTTTTTGTAAATGTAGTTGAGTCGTAGGACACACCTGCTGCTGATGGCCAAATAGTTAATCCCAATGATTTTGTTTACATTTGGGTATACGTTGCTCTGCGTTTTCTTCCATGTTCTAGAACGTGATGAACTTAATGGAAGTTATTTTCAGCTTTCAATAACTTTTGAAACATGCTGTAGTCTCTCATTTTATCTTTGCTGTTTACAAGCAAAGTTAGACAGGCGTTAAAGCAGTGAACAAGTCTGTTCACAAATTAGATATTATACTAGATTGGTCTCAATTTCAAAACGAGAGCAAACATTTCAAAAGACATATTGCCTACAAACAACTTGATTGCATAGTTCATACTGAAATTGGCACATTCATTTTGAGTAGTATAGTTTTGTGGGCTGGCTGGACAAGTTAGCAGAATTGAAACCCCCTCACCTTTACAACTTTATCTTTATGTTGTCAGCTACCTGGCCTTTAACCTGAACTTGTGTGATACTCTTTCACAACTTAAAAGCCAAATAAGGTATTGTTCTTTCATCTTCATAAATAAAGACATTTTAAAAAACCCTATCATTTGTATGGTATAATAACCTTAAACATGTCTTCATGTGCTATGAAAGACACTATGATGAAAGTATGAATGATATCCTTCAATTGAGGCCATTTGCGTTTTTGAAAATTGTAGATGTTGCCAAACTTAGTTTTAGGCTCTCCAGTAGTGTCATTTGTTGAGGAGAGTGCTTTCTTTTATAGTCAACTTTGGAAACCTGGCTTTTGGCCATCACACCTCCAGAGTTATGTTTTTTCACATGTGTCAAGGATAGATGAAGATGGAAAGAGGTGAATAAAGATCCCCATACTCGGGTTCAGCCATTGTCAGGTTTAGTACATCCACATGGAAAGAAGTAGGACCATATTCAGTAAGACAGTCTGTAGCTCTCCCAGAGTAGTTCCATATAGGCAAAGAGAGTGAGAATCAAGGCCATAACAAGAACATTCTTATGGTATCGTCTGTAGGAATGTAACCAAATGCCCTAAATGTAACCAAGGTAGCACTTTGGATAAGAAAGGTTTGCACAGTGGTTAGGCTCCTTAAGGTTGAGATGAAACCTGCTGGCTATGTGTAGGTATTTAGGATAAGTGTAATCATGTGTGCTGCATGTTGCTTTTGTGTTATGTAGTTTATAAGCAAGTAGAATGCATGTGGTTTATTTTGTATAGTTATTCGTTATAGGTGATGATCATGTAGAATGTAGTGTAGAACATAATAGTGTCAGATTAGATTACTCTTCCACACCATGGCAGCCATTTTAGTCCATGCTTCAAATGTGCACCTATTTATTTTATTTGTTTTGACACCAGAAGTTTGATGTCGTGCACAGTTGATTATATCAGACATGGATGTTAAAATTATTGCAAAAACAATGCAATGAACATGTTGCAAAAACTATACAAGGTCACAAAATGGCCCCAGCTTTTGTACATAGATTGCTGACTGTCTAAAGTACTTTAGAACTACATGGAGGAGGAACAGGAAGTATGTTGGTTTTAGGAGACTGGCACGCCTAGCGGACAGAGATGAGCAGAGATAGGCTAATTCCCCACCTAGTAACTCGGCAGCCTATCGTAATTTGAGATGACGGATAGACCCCACCCACGAATGACCTTTACTACAACTGGAGCCTTTTACTTCCGAGTTTTATAGTTGCGTGTGGATTCTAGTCTTAAATTTTTATTTCAGTCTACACATAATATCAACACATATCTCAACGTGTGATTATAAAAAGATCACCATATACAAGTAGCGCAAGAAACAGGCTATAGATGAAGTCGATATTTTTCATTTTTCCTGACAAGCCATGTATGGTAGCGCTTGGAGATTCTATTATAAGGTTTTAGTGCCACCAGTAGTCCACTCATAGTATCGCATTACGTTACTTATTTTTAATATGTTCAACTATATGTGGCTTTTTGCACCCGTTTTGCATTTGTATACTTCCAAGACAATTCACTGTTATTGTGCTGACCTAATGTTAATTTAATGCATAGTTCTTCATGTCAGCGTAAGAGGATTGGCGTGAGATACTTATTGTAGGAATGGGGGTCAACACAAAACCCACAGCATTGTGGAATGTGACCTCTATTTCTTTAAAACGAATGTCTGCACAAAGTTGTTACACCAGTTTAGGTACTTTAAAGTGATCAACATAGATTGCAAAATAATGATTTTTAAATTGTCCTCACCTTAACATAAAATCCATTCGACACATTTGGAAAATCCTTTCAGATTGATTATTATATTGATTATTTTAAAATGCTCTGTATCTTATTATATTTAAATTACACCAAAATGAATGTACGATGCATTTCTGTACATTTTAGGTATCTATGTAGCACTGTAAGTGCTTGTAACTGCTAGACATCTCCATATCCACCATAGTCATGTTCTTTTTTGATCGTCTCTGCTGCTACAGTGGAAATGTCCCCCCCTGCAATTTAAAAGGCCTGTGTTAATTTGATCCACCAAATGCAGCACACAAACCATTTACAACCACTGTGTTTTGTGCAGCAATTCCGCGTCAGAGGAGTCCAACCACTCTGTGTCAGAGTCTGGGAGCCAGTCCGAGAGTGAACATGGCAGCGAGAGGAAGCAGCAGTCCCACCACTCAGAGTCCAACAGCTCCTCCGAGTCAGAGAGCCACTCGGAGTCAGAGGGCGAATCCACAGGGTCCAAGTCACAGCAGGCTGCAGCCGAAGTCAAAGACAAGCCAGTCAGAAAGAAGGAAAGCCTGGCCGATGTGAAGAAGGTACGTGGATCCAGGTCTGCGCTCATGAATCGCGATGCCCGGTGCACCATTGAGGAAGCAGCGATCATGGCCTTAAATCATTTTTATTTGGCAGTAATGTTATGTTGTGACGAAGGTGCTAGATTCCAAAAATCTGATCAAAATGCTTTGATCAGATTTTTTTTTTAACAATTTTACTGATTACACACTGAAAATATGCTGTATCAAAAGAACTAACACGCCTTTTGCACTGTGGCTCCAGATGTGGGAGGAACATCCGGACGTGTACGGGGTCAGGAGGTCTAACCGCAGCAGACAGGAACCTGCTCGTTTGAACATTGGAGCAGGGGTAAGAATGTGCTCATGACAATGTAGGAAAAAAAAGTGTCTTGAAGTACCGCTGTCAAAACGGGTGATTGCCATGATGTGTCAGCTAATGGGGGTGCCGACTGCACCAACCGGTAGAAGGAGAAGAGCATGCCTTCCAATTTTCCTTTTAAGGCCTCTTCCTTTTTCCTTCAGACAGTCTCTGCTGATTTCCTTTTTGAATGTCTTGTACGCCCCACTCTCCAAGTGTTATTTACGCCACCTAGTGGATATTGTGTGGAGGTGCTGCTATCTCTTTCGAATGACAAATTTGCACTGTTTATTGTGATGTTATTTCAGGGGAGCAGTGACTCTGAAAATGAAAGCCCTAAGAGACGAGGAACGCGGTCTAAGAAACGAGAGTAAGTACAGCTGCTATTGATTTTCTCATTAAAAAAATCGATGCTGTTGCTACTATGTATTTGTTTTTAATTTGTCATCTAATTTCTGTTAAGTGTAAATGTTAAAGCATCTTTGACCATCTTCATTTATTAATGGGTATCTGTTTGCTTGGGTTGGATTTTGTTTTTTAAGCTATAGCTAGTCAAAGCTTTACCCCCGCAAAAAGAAAATTTGTCGCTGGCTTCGATTAGTAATAAAATTGGTTTGAATTGCAAAACAAATCGAGTCCATTTTACGAGCATTCAAAATTGGCAAAGGGTGAACTTTCGAGGGTGAACTTGTATTTCTTTTTGAAAGAAATACCTGGGATGATGATGACTCAAATGAGGACGAGGAGGATTCCAGCAGTGCAGACAGTGATCAGGAAGAGACAGTTAGATCCAGAAGACTTCCTGCTAGAAGGTAAGGTTGGAGCATAGCCTGACCCCCAGACAGCTACCCACCGGTCCACTCAAGCCCATTCCATTCCCGTTCATTTCTTAATCCTATTATTTTTTTTGTTTTTGACATTTCTATTGTAATATATTGCATATTTGTCTTTTTATTGTCTGTTATTCCGTCAGACTCAATACTGAACAGTTTGGTGTTCACAATCACGTGCAGTTACTTGAAACAATAATTAGCACAGCGCGTCTTCTGTTTAGTGTCGCAGCATTAAAGAGGGATACTGTGATGATGACATTGCTGTGTTTCCTGTTATGATGAGATGAGAGGTGGGGGGGGGCGGTTGCGTTTTCTTGGAATCTTTTGAATTGCCTCCGTCGTCTCTGATCTGTTTGCAGACCACAGACTAAATCGACAGCCAAAAAACAAGCCCAAAAGGGAAGGAAACCCAGGAAACCGGAGTCATCGGGCGAAGACGACGAGGAGGAGGACGACGACGATGATGACGACGAAGACGACGACGAAGATACTCCAAAGAGGCAAACGCGGGGAAGGGCCGCGACAAAAGTCAAAAGGTATTTTAAAGGAGACACAATCTTGCCCTTGTATGCCGCAAAACCACCAAACCTGTTTGTTTTCCACATCCACGTTGATTTCAGTTGTTCGCGCTTGCACAGCACAGATTGATCACAGCCAGAGTGGATCGCTTTTTTTGAATTCCGAAAGTCTCCGCCCACTCGCCGAGAGATGCTCCACGTTTACGCGTTGTGACTGTAAACCCTCGTTTGCTAGGTTCCCTCTTCACTAACCCGACCCCGTGCCTCGTGTTTGTCTCTGCAGTTACAAGGAGGACCAGCATGACTTTGAGACGGACTCTGACGACCTGATTGAGATGGCCGGAGACGTGGCCGAGGAGCAGCAGGACGACGACAGCGAGACCATCGAGAAGGTGATGGACACGCGGACGGCCAAGAAAGGAGGTAAAGTTTCTTATGGTGCCATTCTGACACTTTACATCTACATCTGTAGATGTGCTGTATAAGTGTGCCGTGTATCTCTGTCTATGTCTGTATATGTGTTATCTATATTTATAGCTATATATGGATTTGGGTTTTTGTTTACATTCATAATGACATTAAGTCATTTGTCTTGAGTGCAGAATAGTAATATTATCATCATTGTCGTCATGATGGGATATGATGATGTGTAATGATAAAATTGATACAATGATCTCACTGAAGCAATTTCAGTTGAAGCAAAACAAAAGTGTAAATATTTTATAGTTCACATAAAATAATTTTTTTTATTGTATTTTCAGCTACGGGAGCCTCCACTACTTTGTATTCTGTGGAGGAAAACGGAGACCCGAGCGAGGGTTTTGACCAGGAGAAGGACGAAGAGGAGACCCAGTATCTTATCAAGTGGAAGGGCTGGTCCTACATCCACAACACGTGGGAGAGCATGGACTCTCTGACCCAGCAGAAGGTCAAAGGGATCAAGAAGCTTGATAACTTCATAAGGAAGAACGATGAGCTCAACTCTTGGTAAGAAAAGAAGAAAGAATTATGCAGTAGTTTTTTGGTGGAATGGGTTCAATTGATTGGTTTCCTTAGAAAATAACACGGCATTCATGAATTGTCATGTATAGGTTGAACAAGGCCTCTCCAGAGGACATTGAGTATCACAACTGTCAGCAGGAGCTCTCTTCAGACCTGAGCAAGCAGTTCCAAATTGTAGAGCGAGTCATTGGTAAGATGGTGATGAGCATTATTTTGTATTATTTGCATTATCGTTGAACCTCTCTTGTGACTGGTCCGGTCCGACTCTAACGCCAACATTCTCACGGACAGCAACCAGGACCGGGAAGACGCAGGGGACGTCAGACTTCCCCTGTAAGTTCCACCGCTGCCGTCCACTGGCGGTGCTCCGGTCGATGATCGCGGTTCATAAGGTTTGCATAAGCAGTTGATGTCTGAACTCAAAACGCACGTTTTGGGATCCTCAACAGCCCACAGTCACAAGTCTGCGTCGTCGTCCAACGAGCCGGAGTACTTGTGCAAGTGGATGGGCCTGCCCTACGTGGAGTGCAGCTGGGAGGACGGAGCCCTGGTCAAGAAGAAGTTTCCCAACTGCGTGGATGGCTTCGACAACCGGAACTCCAGCAAAACCGTCCCCTCCAAAGACTGCAAAGTAAGCGCGGGTCACATGAGTTGCAGCCACGATGTCACGAGGAGGTGTCGCTAAATGCTGTGGACGCATTCATAACTGTAACTGCAGGTGTTGAAACAACGGCCAAGATTCGTGGCGCTAAAGAAACAACCGACGTATATCGGAAGTGAAACCCTGGAGCTGAGGGACTACCAGCTGGATGGACTCAATTGGCTGGCCCACTCATGGTGCAGGTACACAGAGGAGGTTCTATATAATAGTATGTATTTATTTGTCTTTTTTGTTCGAGAGAACGCTATCTGATTTTGAAAGCAGCTGCTTTCAAATCAGATCTAGTCTGATTGTTTGACTCGCAGCCTAAAGGTACTGGGAGCTGCAAAATGTCTGCAATCCGCCTATCCTTGAACAATGCCTAATACCCCCCTACCATCTCCCCTTGCGTCCCGTGCAGGTGCAACAGTGTTATCCTGGCTGACGAAATGGGGCTGGGGAAGACCATCCAGACCATCTCCTTCCTGTCCTACCTGTTCCACCACCACCAGCTCTACGGGCCCTTCCTGCTGGTGGTGCCTCTGTCCACGCTCACCTCCTGGCAGAGGGAGTTCGACACCTGGGCGCCCGACATGAACGTGGTGGTGTACATCGGAGACGTCATGAGCAGGAAGACGGTGCGGGTGCCACCTGACCTTTGACCTGTTAACTATCGCTTTGGTAACTGACTGTTAATCACCGTCTGGGTGTTTTGTTCCGTATAGATCCGCGACTACGAGTGGGTGAACCATCAGACCAAGAGAATTCGGTTCAATGCACTTTTAACCACATATGAAATTCTTCTGAAAGACAAGGTATGTACGCCGTCCTGTATAAGCAGCATCTGCTTATCCAGGATGTGGCCATTTTTGCATATGGAAATGTATGCGAGTGTGTTAGATGAATCAGTGGTATGAACCTTGGCCTCAGGGCGTGCTGGGGAACATCAACTGGGCCTGTCTGGGGGTGGACGAGGCCCACCGGCTGAAGAACGATGACTCCCTGCTGTACAAGACCTTGATTGACTTCAGGTCCAACCACCGTCTCCTTATCACCGGGACGCCACTGCAGAACTCCCTCAAGGAGCTCTGGTCTCTGCTGCACTTCCTCATGCCAGACAAGTATGTCCGCTATTTCCCTTTTTAAAACATTCCCCTCCCTCCGCTCCCAACTCTCGATATCAGGAATATTGGCGTGGAAGTTGCTAACAAGTCCTAAACGACACGTATCTGCTTGCCTCAGATTCGAGTCCTGGGAGGATTTTGAGGACGAGCACGGCAAGGGGCGGGACAACGGCTACCAGAGCCTCCACAAGGTCCTGGAGCCCTTCCTGCTGAGGCGCGTCAAGAAGGACGTGGAGAAGTCCCTGCCGGCCAAGGTGGAGCAGATCCTGCGCGTGGACATGTCCGCCCAGCAGAAACAGTTCTACAAGTACGTGTTGCTGCATCACAGCTGTTGGACTTGTTTCATTGATTTTATTTTTTTTGCTTTGCTCAAACAGTATTTGCCTCCATGTGTCTTCTAGTAAAAGTGTTTTTTTTAAGGGCTATGCCGGAGTGATGTTGTTCTTAGTTCTGACAACCAGCACAATAAAACAATCTGCGCTTTCTTCTGCTCAGTACTTTATCTGTCTGTCGGTTGACAGTTAGCCCCTCGCCATTGGTACCAAAAAATGCAATTTTAAAATGGGAATCCCAGGACTAAAACGCCTCACCTAAGTGCATCACCTTTTGACTTTCCAACGTTTGCTTTGCCTCGACTGAACGTTACAGTACATCACGGCGCCCAGCAAACAACCGGTGTGGCTTCATCTACTCCTGTTTGTGCATTTACATTACATTTACATTTACATTCAGGGCATTTAGCAGACGCTTTTATCCAAAGCGACTTACCAAGAGTACATTTGTCATCAGAAGGTGAAACATTTCATTGCTGCTAATACAGTAAGAAAGCCACCAGAACAAGTTCCAAGCATTTCAATTGCTAGGTTAACCATTGCTAGTGTACAACATCTCTGACTAACTGCCAAGTTACAAAGAGCGATCAAAGTGCCAAATTACAAAGATTTAAGTGCCGGGACCTACAACAAATAAGAGCATGAGGATAGTGATGCAAGAGCATGAGGATAGTTGTGCGGTATTTGAACTCGCAGAAGAAAAAAGCATTTCGGCTTGTGGCAGTTCCCTGGGGTTCCCAGGCAAACGCAAATCCCTGCCGGCCGTGTCTTCCCAAACTAACTCGTGCGTGACGTGACTCCCCTGACCGTGTCGCCAGGTGGATTCTGACGAGGAACTACAAGGCCCTCTCCAAGAGCACGCGGGGCAGCTCCTCGGGGTTCCTCAACATCGTCATGGAGCTGAAGAAGTGCTGTAACCACGGTTTCCTCATCAAGCAGCCCGAGGAAGGAGACAGCGAAACGCAACAGGAGCACCTACAGGTAAACGTGTGCGTGCGTCTGTGTGTGTGCGTGTGCGTGTGCCCGCTCAATTCCGTGTGGTTTTGAACTGGTCTCGTCTCCCCCCCACAGAGTCTGGTGAGGGGCAGCGGGAAACTGGTGCTGCTGGACAAGCTGCTGACCAGACTGAAGGAGAGGGGCAACCGAGTGCTGATCTTCTCCCAGATGGTCCGGATGTTGGACATCCTGGCCGAGTACCTCGCCATGAAACGCTACACCTTCCAGGTAATGTTTGGTAATATCACCTTCTCTACTCGGCTCTGCTGCAACAGACCTTTTCATTTGGGGGCACCCTGACAAATTGTCTGGTGGCACCCCGGTTTTTGTCTGCGTTGCCGCGGTATAAACACTTGGTTTGTCACATCCCGTCTGTCTCCGTGCATTCATCTAAAAGACTCACTTGAAATAAATCGTGAATAGTTTTGCACAGGTTGTCTTTTTCATTCATTCTTGACATCTCTTGCCTCATGAACCCACTTTGACTGACGTGACAGCACTGACTTGTGACGTTGTAGTTTTGGTGCTTGTTGTTTGAGCGCTGTTCCAATGAAACATGTGTTCTAACAAATGGAACTGCCTCAGAATTACAATGGGAGGGGGGGGGAAACAAAGACGTCACAACAGCCCTGTTTGGAGTTTAGCAGCCAAGCGCGGCGCAGCACCACTGTTGCATTGTTTAGGGAGAACTATGACATGTAGATGTTATTTTATTTGTACCGGCATTGATGCAACCTGGGAAAAGAATTGGCCTGGCATCCACATAATTAATTATCGCAAATGTGACCTGTGTGCGTGTGTGTATATTATTTTTTTCTTTATGATATATTCTCCTATTATACGTCTTCTGGTCTGCTATGTTGTTGTATCACATGGAGAGGCATGATTGGTGCCTGACCGGGTGCTGCCGTTCCGACTCTAGTGTGGTATCAGGTGTCAGTGTGGCCGGACCGAAGGATATTTATATCGACAAGTTATGTAGTGGCCAGCGAGTGGTCACCTGCCGCGGACGTTTTCACAACACTGAAACGATTAGCTCCTGAAGGATTCGCTGGATGGACGACGTAGCTCTGTGAGGCGTAGCTCTGTGAGGCGTAGCTCTGTGAGGCGTAGCTCTGTGAGGCGCAGCTCTGTGATGCCAGGCTGAGTGGAAGCCAAGGGAGTCATCCCTCTCTTAATGTCTCCCCCGGTCAGCGGCTGGACGGTTCCATTAAGGGAGAGATCCGGAAGCAGGCGCTCGACCACTTCAACGCCGAAGGCTCAGAGGTAAGTTTACTGCAGTCCTAATGGCTACGCTGCACTCCAGTGTATCTGTAGTACTTGTCAACCATGAAACCTAAGTTTGGTTTGAAATCGTCAAATATATTTGTCCCAAAGGCAACATTTTACTGCCACAACTAGTTCTCTTTGCTTATTGCTTCAAAGTGTTTGATGATGACAATGAAAATAACGAAATATAAGCATTCCAAGCATTTTACAATGAAAACTCTAAATATTGCGTATATAATTTAGGCTAAATAGCCACGGTTAACGGATGAACACACGAGACCTTTCCCAACGTGGGCTGCCGTTGACATTTACGGAGGTCTCGTGGGTTTCTCACTTGAGGTGTTAACAGTCCACTGCTGTGTGCAGGACTTCTGCTTCCTGCTGTCCACCAGAGCTGGAGGTCTGGGCATCAATCTGGCCTCGGCAGACACCGTGGTCATCTTTGACTCCGACTGGAATCCACAGAACGACCTGCAGGCCCAAGCCAGGGCCCACAGAATTGGCCAGAAGAAGCAGGTAACCCAGCCAGCTTTTTTGCTGTTGGAAAAAGCGACCACGTATAAGACGTGACCCTAATCCTAACCACATCCTCGCATTCACTTTGCAGGTGAACATCTACCGTCTGGTGACCAAGGGCACCGTGGAGGAGGACATCATCGAGAGAGCAAAGAAGAAGATGGTCTTGGACCATCTGGTCATTCAGCGGATGGACACCACGGGTCGAACTGTTCTTGACAACAACTCAGGAAACTCAAAGTGAGGACCGGACAGCTTGTCAAGTCATGGACATTTGATTTGAACATCACGGGAAATGCAAATGTCTCTTATTCACTTGCCCACTTGTCACTTATTACTGCTGCTGCTGTTCTGTACACAGCTCAAATCCATTCAATAAAGAAGAGCTGACGGCCATCCTCAAGTTTGGTGCAGAGGAACTCTTCAAGGAGGCAGAGGGGGAAGAGTCCGAGCCACAGGTACTCAAAATCAATTACCCTCCAAAACTTTTCTCTTCAAGTGGCATTTAAATCCAAACCCACATGCTTCACCGCAATTGTTTGGCTTTTCCCAGGAGATGGACATCGACGAGATCCTGAGGCTGGCCGAAACCAGAGAGAGTGACCAGGGATCGAGTGCCACTGACGAGCTCCTGTCTCAGTTCAAGGTAGGTTCCTCCAGTGCCGATGCCTGCTATTCACGATCCTCAAGAAACAGAAAGCCTCAACTTGTGATGCCTCTCCATCGCTTCCCTCTTATTGTTTCTCCTCTCCAACCATTGTCCTTGCCTCCACGTCCCTGAATCTCTCGTCTCCTTCTCCCTTCCGAACCTTCTCCGTCGTTGGCTGAATGGCGGCAGGTGGCCAACTTCTCCAGCATGGAGGAGAGCGCCCCGGAGCTGCAGGACAAGAACGCCCGAGACTGGGACGACATCATCCCAGAGGACCAGCGGCGCAAGCTGGAGGAGGAGGAGCGTCAGCGGGAGATCGATGACATCTTCATGCTCCCGCGGAGCCGGAGCTCCAACAAGAGGGTGAGAGGACGACCGCCGTTGACCCGGGAGTTTAAAGGTTATGGACGCCGTACGGGTGCGTTGGCGGAGCGTGAGAGAGAGGGCAGAAAAGGAGCAACATTGTGGAACCAAGCAACCCAAACACGCCCCTCCCCCCCATCTCCCCCGTTGCATCTCACAGACCTGTGATTGACAGGCATGACGGACACCCTGAGCCAATCATGGTAGAGATGCGCTGATCAGTCAGAAATGGGAGTGGTCTAACCTCTAAATCGCCATACAACGTCAACTTGACTGTTTCAAGTCAACCTGACTTTGTCTGCATCTGACTCACTGACACTACAAATTACACTCAAATGATCTCTTAAGTGTTACCTACAGCACCTTTAGTT